>NDXB01016258.1:0-34121 GCA_002631895.1 Agapornis roseicollis
AAAAGGCGGAAAAAGGGGGAGAGAGTGCAGCCCCCGCCGCCGCCGCCTCGGCTGGCTCCCGCGGGCGGAGAGGAGGAGGAGGCAGGGGCGAAGCCAGCTACCGGCGGGCGGGGGGTGAAGAAAAGAATTCAAGTGGATGGCCGTGAGCCTCCGGCAGCGCAGTGCCTCAGCGGCGGGGCTCCCGGCTCCCTCTTCTGCCCCTCTCCTCGCGCACGAGCGCTCAGTGCATCCACCGGGGCTGCTGCGGGTACGGCGAGCTCTTCCCGGCCGGGAGGCGGAGGCGGAGAAGGAGGAGGAGGAGGAGGAGGAGGAGGAGGAGAAGAAGAAGGAAGAGAGTTCGTGGCGAGGGGAGGGTCCTTCCCTCTGCCGTACTCTCCCCTGTTTGACGAACGGCGGGGCTCTAACGGGCGGCGGCGGCTGGGAGCGGGCAGCGCTCGGCAAAGCCGAATGGAGGCGCGGGTGCGGCGGCGACAGGGAGGCAGAGAGGGAGGGGGCGCGCAGGGGCTCCGCGCTCCCGCCGGCCTCGCCCGCTCCCGTGACGCGCGCGACTCGCGCATGCTCCCGGCCGCGGTCCAGGCCGCGGCCCCGGCGCTGCTCCCAACGGCACGGTCTGAGCGCAGACCCTGCGGCGGGGTCCGGCCCGGGCTTTACAGCCGGCATGGGGAGAGGTCACTGCCTCGGTGCCAGTCTCCTCGCCCCGGGTGGAACGGAGGCCGTGACCCCAGCCCCTTGAGGTCCCAGGGCCTCCTCCATCACCCGCACGGCTCCCTCCTGCTTCCCGGTCACTCGGGGCCGAGCCCCTCAGCGCCTGGGGATGGGGAGTCAGAAGGATGATGGGGTCCAGCGGCTCCTGCGTGTGAGGGTCTTGGGTTCCCCAGAGGCCCGGGGCTGCCACCCCATGCAGCTGAAATCAGTTCCATCAACACTTGTGGTACGAGTCAAGCACAAGTGATGGGCTTGATGCAGGGCATTGAGCTTCAGCAGTATCTTCGATTGTATTTTCCATCAGTCTAATTAAAATGGGGCTGATGCTTTGTTGCAGTGCAATCACAGATCTTACCGGATGACCTTCCCTCTTGTCATAATCATTCCATGGCATCCAACAATTATTTAGGGATTCTAGCAAGTTAAAATCCTACAAATTCCTTGGCAGTTTTGCCGTTCCACAAGGTTGGAAACAAATGTCAACAGGGAAAATGAAATAAATAAGACTTCATTTAAAATGCTTTTCTACTGGCCTAGACAAGACAAAATATATTCAACCTTAATCCATAACATTGATTGATATGTGACAGTCTGACTATAAAAAGATCTAAAGAGGAAAGAATGAAGTATCGAGTGCAGCAAGGTAAAATACATCAACCTGAAATGGACAAAATCAAGGACCACTGTCTGGTGTGCAGAAAGGACACCTGCCACTTCAACAAACAAGAAGTCTGGAAAGGGAAGTTTTATTATTAGGAAGCAGCTGTGAGAGGTGAGGCAGCTGATTTTGCCTCTAAAGCCCACTCCACCTCCCTGCCAAAAAGCAAAGGTCTACAGGAGGCTTTACAGGGCCATCCCTGTGTTGTGAAAAGGAAATGCTGGATATAGGCTGCACCGGGGTTGCATTGCAGTTGCTCAGGGAAGACAGTGAGCTGCTGTTTGTGGTTTTGGGTGTGGGTGACTGTGGGTCCATGCTGTGTTTTTCACTTAGGACCTCTGTTCATTGTCTCCTCTGGGATCTTCTGACCTGCTGTCCTGAGTCCTGCATTTCCCACATCCAGGACCCTTCCTTTAGAGGTAGATACACAGTTTCTAATAGCACTTTACAACTATTTTAAGCACGACTTCCCTGGAATTTTCGTTCCAGTCAAACATCATCTGCTCTCTTCCTCCTGGAATGTGTTTTTCCTATTTTCCCACCTTTGGAAATAAAGGGGAAAAACATGGCACACAGTTAATGAGGTAAAGAGGATAAGCAGACAAAAGAAAGCAAATAGGGACTCATAAATAAAGTTACTGTATTCAGGGACCAGTAATATTTACCACACATTTGTGAGCTAATAGGTACCGTATATTTGAATTTTGGGTAATTTATTTCTGGAAGCTCAGGGGATTGAGATGGACATGTAAGCCTATTGTGTTCAGCAGAGGATAAACAGAGATGGAAGTGTTCAGAGAGCAGTTCCTGCTCTTTCCTATTCACACAAATCTCTTGTGTAAAATCCATCGGATCAGAATTTCAATCAATAAGTTTCATTTCAATGGTTCTAGCCAGAGGGCATTATGAAAAGTGCCATATAGGAAAAGCACAGTCAAGAATTCAGAGGCAGTGTCCTCATGAGATGGCTGCATTTATTTCTCATCTTCCACAGCAGTTTGCCAGCCTCAGAATAGTACCGGGATACTCTCGGAAGGTTTTACTAAGAGAATTAGCCTTTTGTATCAGCCTCTGCCTACTCTTTATCTGACAAATTTGTAGCCTGCACCTCCTGCCACGGAGAAAATGATTTCTTCTTGAACAGTGTGAAGTTCATACTTGGCTCTTTGTCCTGTGTACATCCCTGTCACTACACAAATATCTGCTAATTTGTTAATGGAAAATCAGAAATGGAGAAGTCCTCTCCTTTCTTGCTCATCTCTCAGGAAGATTCAGGGGAACAGCTGTGAAATTGAGCCATTTTTGTGCTGCTGCTAGTTCAGTGGACCTAATGGAAATGGTTCCTTTGAAATTTTCTTAGAGGGAAAGTTCAGTTTTTGAAAAATCTGCTTATTCGTGGCAAACAAATTTCAAGGGCCTGAAAAGGAAAAAGTCTTCCTCCCACCCCAAACCATCAAAATATGTACCAGCCTACTTGGCTTTTGAGATAAATATGTAGGGTTTTGTTGCTGAAAGTGATGTTTCCATTTCCTAGTAGCAGACAGAAGTCTTTATTTAATAAAAAGTGGTTGCTGGCAGTACCAACTTCAGATGAAAATAGGCTTCTTCCTTCCCCTGTTCCCTAGATATGATAGAACCTCTCCATAAAAAGTAGGGAGGAAAACTTTTTTTCTGACCATTGTTGCAGTTAAGCCATTTCACAAGGGGCATAAAGAACATGCTTGTTTCTACTTGGACGGTTACCTTTACAGCCCTAAAGCCAGCAGTGTAATTTAAATGAAAGTCCTATTCTCCTGTTTCTGATATGTGCCTTGACACAAACAGGCTTCTTTCTGCAACCAGTTTTTAACCATTCTGCTAAAATGTGATTTCTGTAAGAAGTGAAGGATGATGACAGAACTGACCAATGCCTTTGAAGCAAACTGTCCCAAAGTTCTGTTGTGGGGTAGGTGATGGCTTTGTGATCTCAGATGTGTTGTCTTTCTGCAGGTGATGGCTATCTCTGCAGACTGTAAAGAGATGTGCCCTCCAGCATATACTCACTGTCCTCTGACTACTCTGACTACCTATGTTGGGAATTTGTAGAGTGCTCTGGCTTTCTTCCTATAATCATAGAATGGCTTGGGTTTTGGAAGGAACCTTTGAAACTCCTCCAGTTCCAACCCCCTTGCCATGAGCTGAGACACCTTCAACTAGTCCAGGTTGCTCAGAACCCTCTCTCACCTGACCTAGAATGTTTCCAGGGGTGGGGCATTTACCACCTCTCTGGCCAACCTGGTCCAGTGTTTCACCACGCTCATTGTAAAGCATTTCTTCCTTACATCTAGTCTAAATCTACTTTCCTTTAGTTTAAAGCCATTCCCCCCCTGTTTTGTCCCTGCAGCCCCTGTTAAAAGGCCTTCTCCAGATTTCTTTTTTTCTCTTTATGTACTGGAAGTCTGCTGTAAGGTCTGTATGGGGCCTGCTCTTATTCAGGTTGAGATGACCATAAGAGGCAAGCTGCAATGCTCTAGAGCTTGTCTTTTGTTCTGTCCAATCTATAATCTTATACTCCTCTAGTGCAGTTTTAATGCACATGGTAATGCAAGAGCCACCAATCCCATGGAGAGACAGCAGTGCATTCTACTAGATCTCACCATTAGGAAGTTTTCCCTGGATATTCAGCCTAATTTTTCATTCTTTAAATTGATGTCAATTACCCCCCAGCTAAACCTAGTTATACAGTGGAAGACAGGTTTAAAATACTGCATGATCTCACTAAAATGGAGAAATGGACAGAAATCAATAACAATGAGAGGCAGTAAGAACACCCATAAAGGTTGAGTGGTTGATGGAAGAGGGATTAATAAAATGCACACATACTAGGTCAAATTGCAAATATCCTTACTTCATTCTTACTACAAACCCCATAAATATGTTCTACTCCAGCATATCAAGAAAGGAAGCACTTTAAAATTTGGCTATTCACTTGGAGAACTAAAGGGCAGTATTAAGGGAGGATAAGGTGTGGTGTGGGTTTATTGTATGGAAATCTGCATTACAATAAGAATGAGAGATCAATTTAAAAACAAACAAACAAACAAAACCCAAACAAACAAACAAACAAAAAAAACAAACCTCAAAAAACCAAACAAACCACACCAAAACAAAACAAANTGTATGGAAATCTGCATTACAATAAGAATGAGAGATCAATTTAAAAACAAACAAACAAACAAAACCCAAACAAACAAACAAAAAAAACAAACCTCAAAAAACCAAACAAACCACACCAAAACAAAACAAAAAAAGAACCACAAACTCCAAAACCCAAACAAACAAAAAACAAACCCTGTGGATAAGAACATGACCTGCAATATACTTGGTGTCAAGAAGTCGGACAGCCTGACCAGGTTTAGGGAAATGCTGAAAATCCTACTTTTGCTGTTAGTTTTTCATGTCTGGGTGGACAATAATAACTGCAGGACCTGGGAGTCCCTGAGAGTGCCTGTCTTGGAACTGAGTGAAGATTTTGGGCTAGGGCATATTGGGCTAGAAATGTTGGCCACCTGGAGTGGCAGTGCATGACAGAGATAAAACAGCTTGTCTTCAGCGTGCTTAGAACTAACCTTAGGAAGGTTTCTGCTCAAGTCTCTCCCGCCACAGAGAGTGGGACAGAGTGCAACTGGGATGTTTCCAAGAGAATGTAACAAATGCCAGGTAGAAGATCTACTGGGGAAGCTCATCTGTATACCAGTCCCAGAAGACAGCAGCTGAAGGAGAGCAGTGCTCACTATAATGGCTCACACCAATGATTTTACAAGGGTTCACATTAGTTTCTCCACAATAAAGTTTTTATCTATAAAATTCAAGATTTCTAGTAGTTATTGTGAAAAGAAATTTATTGTGTAGCCTGAAATAGGACATTACCTAAGTCTGCAGGGGCACACGTTATGTTTTGTCAAAGTGAAAAAGAACTTGTCAATAACTATTAATGAGTTGTGAACTTCTCTCCCATTTCTGCACAGACTCTTAGGTCTTAAGGAGGCTTTTCAGTATCAATGTTTTCCATTTTCTAGTGGTTCAGGGGCACATGGCATGTAAAGAGAAAGGCTTGAAGGACTACAAAGAGATCAGAAGCTAAATGATTAACTATTTTGCTGATGATCTTAGAGAGGAAACCAGTAGATTCCCTTTTATTTTCATTGCTGGGGACAGGTTTGCTTAAAGATGCATTACTTTTGTCCCTTACCCAATCCAATTTCTGCCTGTATGGTAGCATGGATATCCATACTTCAGTGGTGTAGTTTAAACCCAGCTAGGCAGCACATTCACTCACTCAACCCTCCCCCTTCTTGCCCTTCCCTCTTTCCTCCCCACTCCCAGAGGACTGGGGGGAAAGAAGAGCCGAAGGAATGCGACTCCCACGGGTTCAGGTAACAACAATCCAGTAACTAAGGTATAACACAGATCACTATTGCTATCACCAATAATAATAACGACAAGGAAAACAAGGGAAGAGGGTACGATACCACCCGCTGAAAACGAACCCGACCGGGAAGTTCCCCCTCCTTTCAGGTAACTCCCAGTTACCTCCTGGGCATGACGTGCTATGGTATGGAATACCTCTTTGGTCAGTTTGGGTTCTGTCCCTCCTTCCTCCCAGCTCCTCCTCCTCCCCGGCAGAGCATGATGCTCACAGAGTCCTTGGTCAAGGCAAACATTGCTCAGCAACAACCAAAAACATCGGCCTTATCAGCCTTGTTCCTGGGTTAAGTCAAAACACAGCCACTAAAGAGAAGAAAAACTGACTGCAACTGCTGAACCCAGGACAAGTGGTAATGTAAGAACCTAAGCAGCACAGAACTAGAAGTGGGGAGGAGGCTTACTTCTATCCACTTTCTGCAGTAAGAAACATTGAATAGCACGCATGATTCAGCAGGTGCACCAGTAGCCTTGAAACCCCACAAAACTGAAGCTATGCAATGTCCTTCAGATGAGGGTGAGATGATGCCAAAGCTGAGATAGGGTAGCTGACCTTGGCTAGGAGGACAAGGGCACCATCAGCCCTTTACCATTCCTCTTTCCACAGTATCAAGGGTGATGATTTAGTAGGAATGAAACAATTCCTGCTATGATCAATGAATGCTGGTTAGAGGCATAGTCTTGATTCCTCTGTGTAGGAGTATCAGTCATTGCTTGGTCTTGGTGAAACCACACTTAACCTTCTGAATTAAGCATTCAAGCTCAAACATGGAACTGATTGCATACAGGTGTCATTTTATTCAGCTACTGTCATCAGATGCAAGATTTGGATAGATAATTTAAGCAGCTTGATTTACAGCACTTCAGACACATTTCTGGTTTTATATAAATGCTATCCAGAAACCTTGCGGCTCTTGTTCACGCAAGTAGCCCTATTGAGGAATGCTAATTCAGTTCCTGTGAGTATGAGTGTGTACTAACTTCACAATTCCCAGAAGTTAAATCCAAGTACAAAAATATCATTAGTTGCATACAACCCTTGCTCTTTTTCTCCATAAAACCGTTTTGGTGGTGTTTTTCTTTGTTTGGTTTTGTTTATTTTTTGCCTTTTCTCTTTCTTCCCCCCCCAACCCCCCCGCTTATTTTATTTTGTATGGAATTATCATATTGTTCTTGTATTAGAAATGTGTGTTAAAATAATTTAAATAGCCTGATCATTACCAAGTGTTATTTCAGTGTCATACAGTGCTTCCTTATTGTAAGTACTGATGTGATTCATGAAGGCTAGCATTAGCCAACAGAGGCTATAATCAGTGTAGGGAAAGAGACACCCCAGTGGATGATGAATAATGGGAATCATCTCTCACCTTTGATTTTGAAGAGGGCCTGTAAAGACTAGCTGTCCTTGGATGAAGTTAACCTCCAGTAACATCCCACACAATGCTCTAAACCAAGGACTTGCTTTCTCTGGGAGGGGAAGAAGAAATTCTCCACATGCAAAACAGGCAGTGTTATTCTGAGAAGGTCATAGTGGGGGAAATGACATCTCAGGCAAGGATGAAACAGTACCTGAAGCAAACGCCATATCTGGAGTATCATTGCACTCAGTTAATACCCAGATATTGGCTGGATGCTAAACCTGATCCAGCTTCAAAAAGCAGGGAGGAAAGAGTCATGGAGAAGAGATTCATCCAAGGTTATTAAATACAGAAAATTACTGCCTCTGGCTAAAGATGTCCTCACATCCTGACAGGCTGTCAGGAGCTGCATGTGTGAGAGAGGGCTGCTACATGCATGCCCTGCTCATAAACCCTCTTACCACAGCCTCCAGTGGCCTCAGTGGGAAGAGAGGAAGTTGGGCTGGGCAATTTCTCAGTCCAGCACAGTGTAGCCATCCTTTTCTACTGAGTATGACCACAGCCAGGAAATAGATTAGACTTACCAAGAGGAATATGTTTCCCTAGAGGGATGCTCTTGGCTGTTTCTCATGGCTTCTCCAGGCAGCAGCGAAACTCCTCTTGATTTCAGTGGTGTTGGAAACTTAGCATCTGGCCAGCTCAAGAGAGTTCTGCATTAATGATTAAGATGAAAAATGCATCATCACAGCATGAGGAATCCACATTTCTGTAGCATTACACTTCATCTGAGATATAGTTGACTGCTGCCTGCATCAAAGATCTCAAGTTTGGCTGAAAATGCTTGTGTGGCTGAAGCAGTGTTTTTCAAATATACTGCATGAATTCCATGATCCCCAACAGGATTTTTCAGGAGGTTTGAATGCTCAGTGAGATACCTGGCATCCTGCATTGATCATTCACATGAGTATTAAGCTGGATGACTCTTTTTCTCTCCTTGAATTCTTCATGGAATGTTGTGTTCTTTTATTCACCTCCTACATTAGGGGACCTCTTACTGGGGACAATCAAACTGAAGTATTAAACACATGCCCTCTTTCAGCAGGAGGTGACATGAGACTTAGATACTCCTATAGTTTGGAATTCAGATTTGGGATGAAGAGCATTGTGTAGGTGTAAGATATTAATAGGTTCTTGATTTTTGAGTTGCCCAACTTTAGGGAAATGTAGATGATCTATTAGCACATACACAGGAATGTTTCTTTCTGCTGTCTCTCTCCTTTGCTTTGATTGATATGAGGAACAAAGCTCACTGAGAGCTCCTTTTGCAGTATTGGAATACTGAAGGTAAATTCAATAGGATTTAACCTCTCTGTGCAAATCTGGATGTTGTTTGGATGCTGTTGCTTAGGAAAAATTCAGGCTGGATGCAAGTTCACTGCCTTAACAGGTTGATACCAAGGTAGAATTACAATGTGTTTTCTCTTAGGCAGCAACTAAGGATCTTAGCAACCCCTTAATTCTTGGTAATAACCAGTGGTTGTAGATTAATGTGACAACCACAAATCTCTGTTTCAGGGCAGCCCTGACCTGCATGAGCTTGACACTGGGGGCATGTATATCTCAGAGGCCAGATCCCAGCTGCACTGTACTAGCAAGAGGATGGTTCAGGAGGGATCTCTGGCTGCTCAGCTCCAGAAGTGCTGTCAAGCAAGTAAAACATACCTTGTCCTCATATTAGCAATGTGTATCTTTGAAGTGATTATAAAATAATCAAACCAAACCCCAGCAAAGAGGATATATCCTGGTAGTTTTGACTTAAAAAAGCAGTAAGGTCATGTAATTTGTCTGTCCATTTTAGCAAATGGGTTATACAGCTGGCTGACTCAGGAATAAATACTGCTTTAATCTCTTACCATTGCCTACAACAAATCATTCCCAGTGAATCTCAGCTAAAATAACAGACATAATGGATATCTCTGAAGAAAGAAAAATCTGATTGCAAGTGTGGCTATGCTGCTGTTAAATGGGCTGCTCTGATCACTTTCTGAGCCACGACAAGCTCACTCATACAGACAGGACCATTCTCATGTGCCTTGATGAGGCAGCTAACATTGGCAGTGACCCTTAGGCACACCCTGGGGTACTTGGCCATCTTCTGGCACCTTCTGTGGGAAGCAAACAGCATTGTTTGTTGCTGGGTGCTGCCAGCACAGAACGGCAGTACAAACAAATGCTTGTGTTACTGGGCTGGTCCAAGTAGCGGCTGGCAGAGCATAGATCTCCCTCTTCTTGTAAGAACTTCATACCCATGTCTTACTCTAAGATCAGATGGAAGTCTAAAAAAATTCATTACTTTATAGAGAGAAGTGGAAAAGCCTTGTCTGAAGAAAATCTTAACCTGTGCAAACCTCAGATGTCCAAGATCCTTCTCCAGACTGTGATTTACATTTCCTCTTTTGTTCCTGCTATGTTTTGTCTCCATGTTTTTTATTCTTCTCTTTCAACTGCCTTTCATCATTTCATTCCACACTGTTATTCCCAGTTTTGTTTTGTCACTCAAATTCCCACTCCATTTTAGAGAGCTCTAGGGGTAGCTGGGAAGATGTCTGCAGCCCACAGAAGAGCAGTCTCCACTGCAAGTAACTCTATCAGCCCCTGCTATGCAGTGACAGGAGGTGCTGTAGCTGCCTGTTAAATAGAAACTCTCCTTGGGGAGCTTGTCTTTAGGGAGCTTTTATCTTCCAAATAACTTTAAACCACACTTGAGTCTGAACTTGCTTGCCTCAAGACAAAACTTGGTAGCCACTGTCAGCAGTGCCAAGGTAAAAGGACATTAGTCTGTGGATAATAGTGCTCTGCTCTGGTTCTGCTTGCTTTCTGTGCCTCCAGAAAGCTCTCTGGAGGTGTTTAGACGTGGTTTATTTGCACAAGGCTGGGTGCCGTGGAAATCGCATTCACATGACTTCAGGTCAGCTTAGAGCAGAGCAAAGCAAGGCAGAAGGACATGTCTCCCTACCCTGTGTTCGGGTGGGAAAGTCTGATGGCAATTTCATTTATTTTGGGCAACATCAGCACACGAGGTTGTGATCCTGCAGACACTCTCCATGCCAGGGTGACAGCCTGAAAAGTGCCTTTCTCCTTGTGTGATGCTGAGGTGGCACCAGGTGTAGGGAGCAGCAGGTGCCCATACCCACACTTTGGGCTTGCTGAGAAGTCCTTCGTCTGGATCAGCTGTGTGCAGTGGGATGCACAGTGTTCCTGTGGCGTTTCAGGAAGGTATAGCAGGGTCTGCATTGCAAGTCTGAGGTTTCCTTGCCAGGATATTTGACTTCTTGATGTCCCTGTTGGTCCTGAGTGGGCAGGGTGGCTGTTACCTGCTGGGAAAGAGCAACTGAGACAGTTCCCATCTGTGCAGTGCGTTTGCTGATAGAAACAGTTTTGCTTTTCCCCTGTGGCAGGACAGTCTTACCTTGGTTTTCTTGGCTTTGTTGAGAGAAGGAAGCTGAAGGGGTAGGAGTTATCTGAAACTCCCACTCATCTGCCTGGTACATTGCTTCTCTTGCAGAATATTTAGCTTTCAGGCCATGGAGACTGCATCAAGCTTCATCAGCTGATGTTGAGCCTTTTTGAAGTTTCAATTGCCTTCTTGCCTGAAATGGAGCTTTCATTTTTTATTGCTTTGCTTTGCTTGCTTAGGCAGGGAAAGGGAAAGATGAACAAATCAGTCCAACCCTCTTGAATTAGGATTGATTTTCATGAATTCTTGTTGGTTTAGAAACACAATTGTTTCTAAAACATGTAATTGATTGAACGTTTTTTTCCTCTTTTTTTTTTTTTTTTCAGCAGCATTTGTTCTCAGCCATTTGCCACTGCTGGGAGAGGGGAAAAAAATAGAAACCAGAAAACAAGCTCTGCGTGAGATCAAGATTTCAACGCATTACACACCAAAACATTTGTTGCTATTTACTTTGAAAAGTGCCCTTCTGAGGCTGCACGGCTAGAGCTGCCATCTGTTCAGGATTACGCTTTGAAACTCCTGGTTTCTCTGCAAACCTCTCTCCTGGCACTGCTGTCTGCAGAGGGAAGGGGTGGCAGAAAACGGGCTGGCTCTGGGGGAAAGGCACGTTTACAGGTGGAGCTGCAACCCTGGCCAGATTGACCAACTGGGATGAAAATGATTCTTGGTAGCAAAGGTGACTCTAGAGCATGTTCTTAAGTTCACTGAGATGTTAGTTAAATACAAGAGGAACAGGACAGGATTGTGCCATTCATTTCCTCTATTTAGGCAGTTATCGGGGTGATCTGACAGGTGTGTATTGAAGCCCATGTGAGGTTGGCCCCTGAGATGCAAGGAGTGATGGCAAAGGTAGAGCTTTTCCAGGCACAGGTGGAAAACACCAGCCCCTAAGAAGGTAGGAGAGTAACTCTGCCCTGGAGTCCATTGCTCAGGCAAGGGTGAGCATTTTCCAGGGCTGGAAATCCCTCAGGCAGCAAGTGTGCACATTGCTTGGTGAAATTACGGAGTGAGGTCTTCTTCAGGAGCCATTGCAGGCTGTGTTTAGCTTTGTGATTTGGGGACCAAGTGCTTTTCAATGCAAGAGACATGACGTTTCACTGTGGGGTGATCTTTTTCTCTCTTTTCCAAAATAATAGGTTTGTGCATAGAGTCTCTGCAGTTCGTTTAGCAAGGAAGAGGGCCAGCTTCCGTTGCCAGACATACAGACCTTGCTCTAAACACAAAATTTTCACTGGCTCTCAGATCCTGCACTAGTCACACCACTGAGGGTGGTGGGAAGCTGGAGACTCTCATTGGTGGGCCACAAACCCACTGGAGATGCTGGCTCAGCACATTTTCAGCCCTGCTTGTGTCTGCCTCACAAGTTTTGATGGCAACAGATGCTAATTATTAACACTGCGATTGTCACCTTTGTGGCTGTAACACTCCTCTACCAGTCTGTCTTGTACTCTCTGCCCATCCCAGCTCTGACATCACTGATAACACAACTGATTACACAGCTATAAATGTAGCTACACAGGAGTGGTGGAGGTGGGTCTGTATTTACCACCATTACAAATTGATAAACCGAGGTGCTGGGGCCAGGGTCTTGCTTGAGCATGCATCAGGCAACCTGAGCACAGGTTTCTGCTTGGTTGAGAGGGTCCTGGTGTTTGCAGCACCATCTTTTGGGGCCAAATTGATGAAATTGCTCAGAGTTGTGAAAAAAGAGCAGTGATTTTTACAAGTATTCAGCAAACAAGAACTCCTGTTGTGCTAGTGCAGTGCAGATGAAGGAAACTTCTTTCTCTGATTTTGGATGCTTTTATACATTTTTGGACAAGTTGTCTTGGACACCTGGGAGAGCTCTGAATTATGACAAATATGTTAACATGGATCATTTGGGTCTCCACTGTCTTCTCTGAATCCTCAGTATACTTATCGTAGAATCATAGAATGGTTTGGGTCAAAAAGGACCTTAAGATCATCCAGTTCCAGCCCCTTGCTATGGGCAGGGACACTAGACTAGGTTGCTTCAAGCCCTGTCCAACCTGGCCTTGAACACTGCCAGGGATGGGGCAGCCACAGCTTCTCTGGGCAACCTGTGCCAGGGCCTCACCATCCTCAGTGAAAGAATTTTTTATATCTAACCTGAATCTCTCCTGTTTAAATTTGAGCCCATTGCGCCTTATCCTATCCCTGCAGTCTGTAATGAGAAGTCCCTCTCTGGCATCAAATATTGGAAAGCTGCTATGAGGTCTCAACTTCTGCTACAGAGGCTAAATGGATCTGCTTTTCTAGATAGTCTCTTACCTGTATTTATAAATACAGCCAGAAATAATAAACTTTTGAGACTGAAGGATTTGACACTCTTGAGTGCTTGAGCAGTTTTTAAAGATTGCCATGATGCTTCTTCAGCAACCTTCAGTAAGTTAGAGAAGTACTTTCTCATCTGTTCTTCTCATCGGTTTACTTACACTTGTGCTGGACAGAAATTATCTGCACAGTTAGCAAAAAGGCAAGTCAATGCCTGTTAATGGCACCACTACTGTTTATAGCTATGCTGCCATTTGGAGGATCTGTTCTTGCTTTGGATAATCCAGGCCATGCAATCTTCCCCTCACCCCAGAAACAGCACCGTGTGCCCAGGGATGCTCAGTGCTAGCACTCGGCATTCAGCAGCCCAGGGGAGAGGGTTTGATTTCAAACACTAAGGCAGGGAGAAATCAGTGTGATTCTCTGGTTTGATTCTCAGCTCTTAGCTGATAAGAGCTGATAAGAACTTGCAGAATCATAGAATCAGAGAACAGTTTTGGGTTGGAAGGGACCTTTAAAGCTCATCTAGTTTCAATCTCCCTGCAATCAGCAGGGACATCTTCAACTGGATCAAATTGCCCTTCATTCTGTGTTCTCCTTTGAAGAACACTGCAATGGACAACACATTCATGAGATATGGACTCAGTATCTCCCTTTCAGCAGACTCTAGTGTGACTAAGGAGCTGTTGTAAGTTTGGTGTGCACAGTACAGGTACTCCAGTGGAGCCCTGTGATGGGCTCATGCAGCCATTTCACTTCATAGATACACCAGATTTGTACTGGTTTATCAGTAATCACTTTATATAAGCATGGCAGGAACATATGCAAGGTTGAACATATAGATCTTTCACACTATTTCAATTTTATTGACTGAGAAAAGAGTTTCTATTAACCATCCTTCTCACAGGTGTTGTGAGAAACTGGGAATGGGGAGGGAGCCCTTCTGGTGCTCCTCTGGTGGCAAGAGAGGCTACTCTGCAAAACTAAAATGCATGTTAGACCTTCTCTACTCCTCTAGGGAGGTATTTTCCCCTTCTCTCTCTCTGTGTCATAAAGGTCTGGACAGAAAGCATGCCAGTGTTCTTCCATATAATGGAAGCAAATGCAGACGGGAAAAATAATGAAGTTTGCACATGGATACCCAGGGCTTACAGGGCTCCTGGGTGCCAAAAGGATGCTGGCTCTGAGCAGAGTGGGAGTCAAGGGCCACCTTGATGGCACCTTGATAGCACTGGTCCGGGAAGGCACTGGCCAGTCTTTTCTCAGATTAATCATATCAGGCAATGGAGCCAGCAGCAAACTGTGTCACAAAGAATGTAAAATACTGGGAGCATTCCAGGTCTCTCCAGTAGGGATGGATTTCTCATTTCCTCTTCCTTCTTCCTCAAGCCCATGTTGCTGCTGCTCTTTCTTGAAGAATTAAAGTATGTCAGATTCTGGCTTCTGTCAGGTCTTGGTATTGTCAGCCTGGGTGTCCTGGGGCTGTTCTGTGCCACAGCTCAGGGGAGTCTCAGGGAATGTGCTTTCTGAGGTTATGAAATCAAGGCTTGGATTGTAATAGAGGTTTAAGCTTTTCAAATTGCCCTTTAGCCTGTGAAGTTCTAATCATCTCCATAGCAATATTTTAAGTGGGTTTTATAAGCTTGCTTGAAAAAGTGGGGCTGAAGGAGGTGGGATATGTGCTTCTCCTAGTTGGAGAACAACACTATTTAACCCTTTGGGTCTGGTACACATGGCTGGAGGGAGTGGGATTTGCTTTTTGCTGAAGACTGAGGTTAAATCAGGGCTGATCAGCATTGCGATTTTCAGCTTCTTCAACATTTTCCATCAAAGGCTGGGCTAGCAGACCATACACTGAGGTCTTCATGGAACTGTGAACATACAGTCCTCACTCCACTATCATCAGCAGCCTGGCCAGATTTAGTCCTGCTTTTCTGATATGACTGCTAGCTTGAGCTCAGGATTTAACCACATTTTGGGCAGAGATCAGAGGTTTTCTCAGAGAACAGTGATGCCATTAACCATGCTTGTTCTCTATTCAAATTGGCATAACTCATCAGGAAGGCTCACTAAGAGGACACGCAGGGTGGTGAATCCCTTCCTATTTCTTGCCACCAGTGCTTAGGAGGTGGCTTTGAGTTTCAGCTGCGTGATTGTGTTCCTTAGTGTCCAGCAAATTTTGCTGGAATTTTTTGTACATGCAAGTCATTACTCCAGCAATTAAAAGGCTGCTTTGATGAGCTCCTCTTGCAGTGCGTGGTGCAGTGCTGCAGTGGAGCCTGCTCTGCAAGGTTTGGATGGGGTGGGTGGTGAAGTGCCAAGGAAGCTTAGCTTTCTGGCTCATTGAGGGAGCATCAAGTGTGTGGAGAGGAGCGCTCTCATCGCAACATTGCAAGATCCAACATGAATTTGTAACAGCTCTTGGGAAGCTGAAGATAACAAGCAATGGAGTAAAAATCTGGGGCTGGGCACTGCATGAGCTCATTACTTGCAGTGTTATTGATGCCAATTGGGAGTCCCTCACAGGATGCATCATCATCTGTCCAACTAAGCAAAAGTTTCCCCACTCAGAGACGCTCACAGTTAGTCAAGAAGAGATTTTTCATGGTCAACAATGAGTTTATCTGGAAGAGAATGATGCAGGGCTATCTTCAGTGGTGCCTTCAGACGAAATTGTGCGTATCTCCTCATGTAAATTGGCCTAAAACTGGGCAAGGTAACTGAAAGAGCAGCAGTCCTCCAACTTATATGATGGGGCAATTATTTTCTTAGGAGTATGTAAAGGCTAAGATAGGTACCCATCCTGCCAGAAGAGTCAATGGTGAAAACGAATAGTTTCCAGTGGCCCATGAGGGCAAAAGGAAGAGGGCAGTTGTGTTTCCTCACCACTTTTGGCTTGGAGCTGATGGCCATGGGATGGGAGGTTAATGGTGGTGCTCATTGTGTGGACTGGCTCTTTACATGGACTGCAAGTTGGTTTTGTGGACAGGTCTGAATTTTATGGGCCTACAGAGGCCTGAGATTAGAAACATGTTTTGTTGGTCCTTGAATAGCAGGAAGGACCCTCTGGACAAAGGGGGCTCAAAGGGCACAGCTTGTGGAGTTCTGGGCACTTTAATCAAGCTGCCGTCAGTGGGCCTGAAAACCCATTTATCATGCCTATCACAGCCCTAAAATCAAGTTTTGTTTCTCAGCCCTCAAGTGCTTGAATTTGTCAAATACTGTTTGATGGAAAATCAATCTCAGTGTTTTTGCTATTGCTTTCCCAGTGAAGCTCCCCCATTCTCCAACTTACTCCATTGATATTTACTGCACTGCAGGTAGGATATGAATTAAAGTTTCTGTTATTTGCCCATCTCCCTGATGTTTTCTCTGTACTTTTGATCAATGTTGAGGTCACTTTCACTCTATAAATTCATTGCCCTACATTTTCTGTTGCAGCCTCTAAGCTGCAGCTGTATTTTGCTTGCAGGTCTCCTGAATCCACATCTCCTTAGTACTGTTTTCTTCCAGCCTCTTCTGTCTCTGAATCTTTTAGATCCCTTATAAATAAGAAGCTATTTAAGACCTTGTTACCCACCACTTTAATCAATGCTGCATTTGAGCCAAGTATTTGTTGATATCGGGGGTTAATTGGGGACAGATTTCATGTTGGAAACTATGAGGCCACTGGAAACTATTCCTGTTTGCCACTGGTTCCTCTGGCAGGGTAAGTACCTATGAATGTTGCTTCTTAGTCTGGACACATATCCATGCACATACTCCATAGAAAATATTTTCTCCCATCATGGTGGTGAAGTTCCCCCCTGGGGGAGGCATTAGATTGAGACACTGTCCTCCTCCAAACAGAAACATGGCATTGGGCACTCGATGATTTTGGCATTAGTGACTGAAGTGAAAATTCCTGTCTTTCCTGGCCTCCTGGTACTGAGATTTAAGAGCTAAACCTGGTACTCAGTTGGGCCCTGCTCTGTTTCAGAAAGTGATAGTTTCTGTAGGTCGACATGGGTGAATCATCCCATGGTGGGGTGAACAGCCACTTCTCACATGCTGCCACTTGGGATGGGTAACAGAGATACAGGCCGGCCTGCAGCTTTATCTTTTGGCATGGGAACAAACACGGTCATTCCTGGTTTTGCAGTGACTCCCTGGAAAATCAAGGTTGTTTTCTCTACAGGGGGCCTGATGTGTTGTGCCAAAGCCCTTAAGATGGGCAATGGGTGCATGGCTGGAGAGAGCACAGCAGACACTCCTGTTCGTGTGTAGATGGTGCAATGTGCTGGGTGTATGAATGGCCACTTTGTGTCTTTGCCAGTGTGATGCTTGATTACTCTCACTGGGAAGGAGACTTCCTTCCTCCTGGAAATCCTGGCTGGGGAAGCAGAGGAATCGGATGAATCCTCTGGGAAAATTCACCAAATAGAAAGATGTTGTTTCTGCCTTTTGGAGCAAAACTATTCTGGGGCCCAGTGGTGGGCATCTAAATGGGCTTAGCAGGATGGGCTCTGCCCTCTGAACTGCAGCCCTGGATGAGACAGCACTGGGGGCCAGACATGAAGGTGGAGCTTCCCGAAGGCAGTGCTTATCTCCTAAAATATCTCCCATTTTGGGGCAGGGGAGTGGAAAAGGGGGGGCGGGGGGGGGGCAGGGGGGATATCAGTATTAGAGACCAGGTTGCTCAAGGCCCCATTTGTTACCAGAAGCCACCTATAATCCAAGGAGCTCCAGATTGCTTGGCAATTAAGCATGGAGCAAGTAAAGAAGTAAGAAAAAATGCTTTATTTAATGATAATTTATACTCATTTATATTTCCAGTTGGTTCTGCATCTGAATGTGGCCAATGTGGGGATATGTGCTGCATGTTGTGTTCCACTGGTAGCTGGGTCCCAGGTGTGTGCCCCAGCACAGGGTACTGCTGCATGCTCTGGGAGCCAAAACCCAAACTGTAAAGGCAAATGAAAAAAAGGGAGCTTTCCCAAGGTCCTGGAGGGGAGATGGTGTTTGTGCAGTCACTGAATGCTACACAGATGGAAAGTCAGGGGGGAGGAAAACACCCCTCGGATGAGAGCTGAGATGCCCATTGCTGTACCACCTTCCTCAGCCCTGGGTGTTTTAAAAAGCCTTTTTCTTCCCCGCTGTGCCTGAGCTAAAACCCCAGCCCATGGGCTGTGATGTGCCTTCACTCTACGGCTGAGGTTGGGTCTGACCCTTCAGGGTGCTATTGCTGGACCTTTCTGCTTCTGTGCTGGATGCAGAGGGCACATTTCCCATGAGGAAGACAGACGGGGTGCATCTTGGCCAAGCCGCTCAGCTCAGCCCAGCGCAGCCCTGGGTATCCACATGATGGAAACCATGGTCTGCAGCCACTGAGGAGGTGTATTGGCTGGTGGGAACTTTGTCTCCAGTGGGTATTTGCTGAGTCAGGCCTTTGCTTTCAGTCACTGACTTCCTGGAGCTCATTGTTTGGCTGTGTTTCCTTCCTCCCAGGCCCACACCAGTGAAGGTATGAAGGGCTCATCTCCCCAGTGCCACCTCACCCCATTTCAGCACATTCCTCTCCCCATCCTGCTGTGGCACCCATTTACAGGGAATAGTAAAGCTGCAGCAGAGGGTAGAGATGCTCTCTCCCTGCTCCCCTTTCTACCTGTCCTTAGATCCATCAAACACCCAAAATCCACCACTGTCTTCTGAAACTAATCCTCTGGTGACAAGCTAAGTCATGACAACATTGGGGAAAAGTGTGTTTGGACGCCCTGACCAAAGTGTCTCATTTTGATAGCTTCCTATTTTTTGGCTCTGATTATGTAGAAATGGGTGATTTGGAGAAGATGTTCTTCAGAGGCTTTTTTGTCTTATAGAATAGGAAAAATAAATGCAAATTACTTGAAAAGTGCTGAATGAATGATGGATGAAACCCAGCTGTGTCCATCTGGTATATGTCTTCTGCAGAACTTGGTGTGGCTCATCATTTGCGCCTAAGCCTTGCTTAACCTCAGAAAATAGGTTCAGTCCCTTTCAAATACATCCAAAGAATTATTCAGTCCTGTCTGTAACATGAATTATACCTTTCTCAAGAACAAAATGATCTCATTCGTGCTCTGTTCAGCTCATTTTGTCTTTCTTCTTTGTGTTGCTTCCTTTCAGCCCTCTCTGAATAAACCAGAGCTAAATTACACCCTGAAAAGAGAATGCAATAGGTTAATGGAAATGACGAGCAAAGGTAGACTTTTGGAGGTAAATACTCATTTTTAGAGGCTTTTGAAGGTGGTAGAGCTCCCCAGGGAAACACATGGCCTTATGGAGGATGGGACAACGACTGGAGCAGAGCAAGGCTTGGAATAAACTCTCTGTCCAGGGCAGAACTGCATCCTTCCTGCTCCAGCTGTGCTTGGAAGCTTGTTTTAGCCCCAGAAGATACCTACTCTGACCAGATTACCTCATTTTAAGGCCCTTCTTCAGCAGAGCCCTGCTATTTGGCTGCCTCCAGCCAGCTCCTGGGATCCCCATAGAGCTGGCAGGTTACTTGGCCATAGCTCACCACTGCTGCTCCTGCTGCAGCTGTGCCAGTGCATGTGGTGCATGAAGCAGGGATGCTCGGGGACGTTCAGCACCTCCTGCTGTTGCTCACCTGGCAGAAAATGTTCTGCTTTTCTACCGGCTTTCTGGTTTATGGTATCCTGCAGGAGTTTTCCGCATTTTAATATCATCCTTCTTTATAAAAAGAAAAATCATCTTTTTGCGTCTTGCTTTGGGTTTGTTTTAATGTGTTTTCACTTTTCCCCTCCCTTCTGCTAGCACTGAAAGTCCAGCTAGCCTTTCCAGACTGGGAAAAAGCCCTTTTCAGAAAATACAGGGAGGGATTTTACTGCATATCCATTTTAAAAATAAAGCTGCTCTGTATTTCTGAAGCATGTTTCAGCTACTGATTTCAAGGATCCTCAAAATTTGCCGTTAAAGAAGCTTCCCAGCTCCCTTGGGAAGGAAGCACTGGGTACCACTATTGGTATGCTCATTATTGATATGTAGGGGAAGAACTGTTACTTGTTCTGGGTTTTGTACAGCCCCTGACACTGCAAGGTCCTGCATGACAAGGGAGGATATCAGGGGATTTGAGCCCTGGCTTGCTGTCTGCCAGATCCCAGCTGGAGCAAAACTCTGTTTCTTGTCCTAAATTAGGAGATCTGGTCCCATGCTCCTGCATCCTCCTGTCTGCATTCCTCGGTCTGCATCCTCCCCGTGGCTAGAGGTGAGCTCACCCTCTTACTTTAAATTTTGTATTGCACTGGGCATAGCCAGAGCTTAATCCACAATCCCCCCCAAATTAGAATATGTTAAAATGAGTTTTTTTCCCACAGAACAGGTTGCATTTCAGTGGAAGAAGGGATGATTCCCATGTCTGACTTGGAAGCTCGATACGACAACCCTATGTGCAGGCCGGTGCAGACATACAGTTCCAACTCAGGCTTCCCAACTGTCCTTGAAGCATTTCATCCCTGCAAAAGCAGGAGAAAATGATTCAGCATCTGTGTAAACACCTCCAACACAACCCCATACACTGAGTAGGCTTTCAAGGACCTGGTTTTTTTACTTTTTCAATGACGTGCTCTTGAAATATACCATAGATATCATTTCTTATACTAGATGCTTGTTGCAAGTTGGCTGCAGAGTCCCTTGAGCCCCTGGCTGGGGGAGAAGCTTTGGCTGGCTCTTAAAGCAACCAGAAGCATTGCCTCCCTGCACCCTCCGAGGGACTCAGAGCGAGGAAGAGCAGGGATGGCATAGCACAAACCAGAGCTCTTGGGACCTCTTCCAAGCCTCAGGGAAGGGCGGGATGGAGGAGATCTATTTTGAAGATGTGATTACTCTTCTCAGCTCTGGCAGTGGCCATTGGATGGCTGCTTGCATGGGCTCTGCCTGTTCTGGTGTTGGGTGTTGCATTGAGCTTGTGGTGGGCTGAAGATGTTCGCCAAAAAGGGTCTGTCTGTTAGGGGCAAAGATGGGGAATTTTCTTTTCCTCAACCATTTAAATGCATGAAGAATGATATATTTTTTTTTTTCAAAACCCACCTCTTCACCTTCTAAGACCAGCTAGATAATGCTTGAGTTAGATCAAACTGGTGAGTGGAAACTTCTTGATCTTTCTTAGTAAGACGTCTTGCACTCCTCTGGGGATTAAGGTTCTGTGGTGATTACTCCTTGCCCCTGACTCCCAGCAAGGGATATTTCCCACTCCCCCTTGGGGTACTCTGCTAGTGGCAAAAGGGGCATGGATGGATATACCTGGGGAAAGCAGGAGAAGGGGGAAAATCAGATGCTGAGGCATTTTGTGTGGTGCACGATCTCCTTATATAGCCCTCAGACACTGGTTTCAGGGGTCGGAGCCCTGCTGTAATTTTCCCGTGGTTACCAATCCATGCTGCCTGCTCCATCACCACTGTGCCTCCTGTTTCCAAAGGGACCTGCATGGCTCCACAGCCTGCAGGACTCATGGCAGTGAAGTTTTGCTGCCACAGAAGCATGCGCGATCCCTGCAGCCTTTGATTCCATTTTCAGCTTTTTTATCTTTCCAAGAATCACTCTTTTGCAATCCTATTTTACTATCCCTGTAGCAAAGCTTTCATGTGCTATGCACCAAAAGCTTGTCTGAAGTCCAGGGTAAATCATGCCCACTCCTTCCACCTTCCTGTGGCTTTGATCACCTCCTGAGCAGACAATGGGCCTACATCCCACAGTCTCTCCTGCTGGAGCCTGAGCTCAGCCAGACCCAGTCCTGGCACAGGGGACCTCAAACCCACCCTTTCTTCCTGTGAATCGTGAACCTACATATCCGCAACTATCCCACAGCCAGCTCCGGAGTCAGGAGTTGTTCAGGTGAGGAAAGGGAAGCTAAAAAATCAAATGTATTATTTTTTTTTAAACACAATTTTCAGAATTATTTTTGGATCTAGTGCTTGAATGTGAATCATGGGCATAGCCACAAAAACCTCCTTTTCATCTTTCTACCTTGCTCTTTTATCTGTAGTTTGACATCTTTTATAGCCAGCCTTGCAGACAGCAGGAAGAAGGGCAGATCTGCTCCCTGCACTTTCAGTGCTGTGTATGCAGGAGCCTCTTTCAGTGATAATCCTCTTTTTGTTTTATTCCTATGCTGTTTATTGTTACTGTACATACTGCTTGTTGCTTTAGTCTTCTGTTTCATGAAAAATACTTCCCCCAAAATGCCACGAATGCTTGAGGTTTGTTCATTATTCTCTGTATTTAAAACTGTTTCCCAAAACCTGTCACTTTACAAACTAACTTCCCTGAACTGCCTCTGGTCGCCCTGCACTTGTCATCCCGCTGGCTCTCTTTCCATTAGCACAAACCTTACAAGCGTCTAATCAAACGGCAGATAGCTCTTTGTTTGCAAAGGGTTGGAGCAATAACTGAGTATGTTCCCAGAAATGGGGAGCTTATCCCTTTGCTTTGCTTTGATTTGATGGTTGGCTGGTGGAACTTGGTACTAGTTAGATTTCTTTGATGTGGCTGGTGCTGTGGGTCTGTGATGTTCATACGGTTTTGCAGTGCTGTTGGGTAGTCATTATCCTATCACCAATTGTCATGCTGCCTACAGCTTTTAAAATGGCCTTCTCCTTCCCTCCAACCCCAACCCCTGCATTTTGAGACTAAACAAAAATGCATCAAATGACATTTTGTCCTCTGTCTTTAACCTGTCCCCAGCCTGCAGTTTTGTCACTCTGAAGAAGGTTTTGTATTCATATGCACTGGGATGCAAAGCGAGGGAACTGTGAGAAAAAACCCAGATCAACACCTAAGCTGTGGGTATATATGCCTTGGAGCTGTGTTTTGGGTTCTCCCCAACACCTCTCCCCCTGCACACAGTGATAAAGGGCGGTGTTGGACTTCTCAGCAAGGCTGGCCTGGCTGTGATGCATCAGGGATGCTCAGGGAGAGGAGGGACCAGAGGACACAAGTTGCATGCAGGAAGACTGAGTTTTTTTTCCCTGATTCAGGGTAGGAAGTCCCTGATGTCCCCAGCTGTAAATGCAAAGCTCTATACTTCTGTTCAATGATGTTACACAACCTGGCACAAAGAGATCTTGTTTATTTTCTCCTATCAGCCTAATGTGATGATTTGGGAGAGGGGGGAAGAGGCAGTGCAGTGATCTCCCGAACAGTTGGGCTGGGATTATACTTTTTCTATTGAGCTCATCACCGTAATGACCAGGAGCTCTGTTTATCAGTCCACCAGCCATGCCCATTTAGCAGATTACCATTTTTCCAATCTCATAAAAGAGGATTGCGGCCTGTTGCCTCCCTGTCCCAAGCCCCTTGCTTATGAGTGTTTATCTGCTCAGGGTGTTTATGAAACCCCAAGCAGGAAACTTCTGTTTATCCTCTGCGTCATCAAGAGCTGGAAACTTGACGGGATAATTACTCTTTCAGGAACATACGTATAGCAACCCATCAGTAGCCTTTTGTATCTTGCTGGTGTCAATAATATATACATTCAGCCTGTGGAGATGTGTAACTCCTATTTGTTTCTCTTTCCTGTGCCTTTAACTTGGCATGAGATAGGGGTTTCTGGTTTTCAGGGTGTCTTGTGGAAGCAGGCTTTTTTACTTAAAGTCAAGGAGGGGTGCCTCTCTCCCCAAAGGAGGTGTCATTGAGGGTATACCTAGCAGCAGGGGACATCTTGCTTGTGCAGTGCCAGCCCCAGGGCACTGCTTGCCCTGGTAGGACATCACTGACTGCAATTAGAGAAGCCACATGTAGAGACAGCTCCTTAAGACGAGCACCTAGCCTGGGAGAAGGCTGGGTAATGAATCATTTATCTGACAGAGCTCTCCCCTCTTCTCTCTCTGCAGGTTTCAGGGAAGATGTTATGATTCCCTTCATCCTTCTGCCACCAGTATTTGAACTATTGAAAACACAGAAGTAATTCATTACTGATATCTACACGATGAAATTCAAGACATTAAGTGTTTTGACTAGCACTGTTTGAATAGAGGAATCACTCAGGAGTATATTGCAATCAGTGCATTAAGATAAGATCCCAGAGCATTTTGTTTCCAGAGAGTTGATTATAGATTAGTATCGCACTGCTTTAGAAATGGAATTTGTAGTCCTGTATAAACCAGGACACCCAATGGATATGGACGGACTTGGGATGGAGAAGCGGGGAGCAAGAGAAAACACCAGCGTGCAGCATGACCCCCCCAGTGTCACAGCCAGCTGAGAATTACCATGTATTCTTGTATCAGAATATCCTGGCACCCACTTTTTTTCCCAGTGGCAGCATCTTCCCTGTGGCACTGGGGCTTCCCTGTGGCCCCAGGACCTCTCCTTGCTGACCGTGCATAAGACAGGTTTTTGGCAAGGCTGAAAATGTGGAAACCTCGCACTGTTGGTCAAAGCAGAATCATTCAAAGTGAACGAGTGCTTGCTTGCCAAATTTCTCCTTTTTTTCTGTCTTTAATTCTTTCTGGCTGTATTCACAGAACACAAATTTGCAGGCAGGAACAGGAGCTGTGTTTCTAATTTGGTACGAAACTTTGTTCCTGCTTGGCACAGAGCAGTTGTGAATGGTGGAGGCTGTTCCTAATCCTCTGCCCTGGGCATTGAAAATGTGCTCCGTCCGGCTGGCACTCTTGGAGTTATTTGCATTGCATAGCAATTTTCAAGAGATAAATACAAGGTTTGGTGCTCATGGGGAAGAAGACGTGGCATACTTACTGCATAGTATGCAATCAGAAAGAAAAGACAGCAGTGAAGCAACCCAAAAGGGCCTGATTTTAGGAGCTTGTAAGTTCAGGGCTGCAGAAAAAAAACTAAACTCTACTTTTGCCTTGGTAAACAGAGTATTTTCAAGATCCTGTTAGAGGAAGTAAACACTTGGCTGTATGCTTAACAAGGAGACTTGCCCAAGTTTTGTTCCACTCAACGGTACTAGCTGCACGTCTGTTGATAAGCTCCTCCTTAAATAGTGAGGTGGGGGGTAATTGTGGAGCTGTACCCAAGCAGGGAAAGCTCCTGTTGACCTCAGAGAGTTTCAAGTGGTGTTGATCATTAGTCAGAATGTGACATGGGAACATACAGGGGTGAGAGGGACTAGAGGTTTTCTCCATGCTCCTTCACCAGTCCAGAAACTGGCAAACCAAACACAACCAGCCTGCCTTTTATTACGAATAAATGTGTTCATACAACACATAGTAGTACCACTCTTCTGCATCCCCCACCATGACCTCATGATTTCCATTCAAGATGAAACCAGCCCCACAACTAGATGTAGCTGGAAACAGTATTTCCTTTTTGGTAGTGTTATGGCCTTCTTTTTCATGCCCTTCCTTGAATTCGTATGTTTTCTTTAGAGATAACTCTGGCCCAGAGGATACCCACAGGATTTGTAAGAGGGTTTAAAAATCCTTGTCAGTGTCATTATGGCTGCTGGAACCACTGCAGCTCCACACAGCTGTAAGGTCTGGGCTCGTGTCCTCTTTCCTCCTTTTCCTGGGGCTGTACTTGACAGCAGAGCACTTGTCTTGAGGCTCCCACAGTAGAAGTGGGTAAGCATCTCCTGCAAACTGTGAGCAGGATTTGCATCACTCTGGTGAGGGGCAAGAGTAAGAATTCCCTTTCCAGTGTTGTGTTTTGTCTGGCAGTTGACTGGTGCTTCAGCTGTAAAAGTACTTGTGAGTTAAGGATGGAGAAGTCGTGAAGGATGTGTCTTGAAACATGAGGGAGAGTGATTAGCGTGATAAACTGGATATTTGTCGAAACTTCTGTTTCATAAAGGGTTTAATAGCATAGGAGAACCACAGGACTTCCAGATCCTGGAGAAGTTTGACAGTGGTAAGAATAGCTCTGCAGGCTTGCACCGTGGGAACAAGCTCTTGCTCCTTCACTAGCCCAGCTCCATGGAGCAATTCAATCTCTCTGCAGCAGCGGATGGAGAAGAGCTGGTGCAGCATCTCCCTGAGCTGCTTGGAGCATGCATCCCTTCTTACACAGCCGAGTTGATGATGCAACACTGTTAAATAACAGCCTGGGGGAAGAGCTGATCTGCAAGGCAGTGTGTGTAGGATGGAGAAGGGTCGGGGTGAGGATATCAGGGCTGTGATTATTTGCCAGAAGTTTGTGTGAGACCTAGGGGCAACAACTTACAATGAGATAAAGCTTTATATGTGGGTCTTATTCCTCTCTTGGAAATGCATCTCTTGTATCACCTTAGGGCCAGGAGCTGGCTGCTTTCACATGCCACCTGCAAGTGCATCAGGCAGAGAGCAAGGCATGTGTGCTTACAGAATCCTCCAAATTACCGAGCAGATGGGCTTGCTCCTTGCCCTGCTGCTCCTCACTGCTGCCACCAGCCAGAAAATACCATGAGGAGCAATGGGCTCAGGGCAGTGCAGCCTGGGTAGGAGGGAGATGTGCCCATGGAGATGTAGTGTCTGATGTGGGCCATCCGCCGAGGCTGGGGGCTGCCCAGCCTGGCTGGCATGTGTATGCTATACTGGTTTCCATGGAAACCCAGCAAAAGATGTGGAAGGGGCAGGGTGGTCCATAGGGTGGATGCTAGTCCCTGCATCATGGCATGGTGGATCTGTAGGTCAGAGGGGACACAGACGTGCTGTGGGGTGAGCCACCAATGAACATGTGCACTGTGCTGTTTGGGGTTCTGCTGGGTGCTGCATTGCTTCTGGGGTGCTGCTGGGTGCTGCTTATTTGGGGTGCTGCCCTGGAGGGAGAGGGATATAATTTCCATTTGTTCCTCACCTAGGGAATTGCAGGGGTGTCCCATGGGGTTTCAGAGGAGCGTCAAAGGCATCCCAGGATGTGGGGAGAACACCTTATACAACACTGGGATGTTTAGGCCCTGGCTGAGATAGGGAGCAGGACTGAGACAGGCTCAAGAGGAAGCCAAGCTGCTCAGATTTTAATGCTGCATTAAATTGCATCTTAAGCTTCTGTGTGGACAACGGAGACAGCACAGTATCTCCAGGTGGGGATTCATTCTGTCCAGAGGTGGGTAGTGAGTGCCATGTCCTGGATGTCTCCATCGGCCCCAGTGCAGATGAGACGTCCACCTCTTGGAGATGCAGTGCCTTGAGCCTGATGCCTTTGAGCTGCCCATGGCAGCATGGCCCAGGAGATGTAGCAGTTGATGTACCACCAGTCCACCCCAGACAGGGCAGATGGGATTTGTCCTGCCTCATTTCTGCTGCAAGCCTGAACTGGAGGCAGCTTGGGTTGGTGCAAGTGGGAGGGAGCAGGATTTGGCCCAAAGGGGCCATGTCTCCTCATGCCAGAAGCTGAAATCTGACAGCCATAGCTGGGATCAGTCACTCCAGGCTTATTTTATCATCCCAGGAGTAACTCAGTGTGAATGCAGGGGTGTGCTGGGGTGGCTACTGTAACTTGTGCTGCCTATGGCTCTCTCCTGGCTATGTGCTTTACAAGGGACCGCAGGACTTAGGGGTAGAAATCCAGCTCTTAGGCACTGGGATTTAGCTGAGCCAAGCCTATGACCATTCCATGTGGCCAGAATGCAGCACCAAGTGCATCATGTCCTAAAATCAGAAAGCAAACTACCAGGAGGAGGACCAGGCACTGTGACACCCAGCCCAGGGACCTTGCTACTTCCTGCCCTTCCTCACAAACCTGGATTCTTCTTGCCCTCCCATGCTGTACATCCCCCTCTCTGCCTACTGGGGCATGATCCTCCCATTGCCCAGATTGCTGGTTCCCAATGGAAAACCTCTCTGCAGAAAGCAGTACCCAGTCCAACACCTGCCAGTGCAAGGAAGGACCACACCTAAAGAAGATGCTTTTCATGGTTGGAATATAGAGTATATGGGCTGTGCTAGTGTTATTTGTTGGTGCAGAGGCAGCACTTCAGGACATGAGGGCTGGGAACACTGGTGTTCAGTGTTCCAGCTGGGGCGTGCAGGGACAGGGAAGCTGTGTCTGGCCTGTGCTGCCTATGTTGGGGTCTCCTCCAGATCAGGAGGAGGCTTTGCAACATACTCACCTGCCAAGAGCCTCAGCTTCAGAATGGGGCTTGTCTTCATGGAGATGCTGTGAGGGCTGGAGCACCTTTGTTCTGGAGCCAGACTGAGGGAACTGGGCTTGTTCAGCCTGGAGAAGAGGCGGCTTTGGGGAGACCTTAGAGCAGCTCCCAGTGCCTAAAGGGGCAGCAAGAAACCTGGAGAGGGGCTTTGGACAAGGGCCTGCAGGGACAGGACAAGGGGGAATGGCTTTAACCTGACAGAGGGGAGATTGAGATGAGCTCTTAGGCAGCAGTTCTTCCCTGTGAGGGTGATGAGGACCTGGCACAGGTTGCCCAGAGAAGCTGTGGCTGCCCCATCCCTGGCAGTGTTCAAGGCCAGGTTGGACAGGGCTTGGAGCAACCTGGTCTAGTGGAAGGTGTCCCTGCCCATGGCAGGGGGGTGGAACTGGATGAGATTTAAGGTCCCTTCCAACACAAACAGATTCTGTGATCTGCTCTCTGACTCTGAAGCTCCTTACCACCGTTTTCCTTTCTTTCAGCCCAGTGGCAAGGCTGTTGGATGGGCTGAAAGGGGCTTTGCTTGTTCTGTAAAGAATGGCGATGATGTACCTGTCATATTGAATGGAAGTATTTTTGGAAGTGATTTCTGGGTGGGATGGGATCTTTTCCCCAGATCCAGCAGAACTTCTTTCCTCCCACCCTCCACCTGGGAGTGCTGGGAGTGTTTCGGCCGTCTCTCAGCCTTTGCTGGTGTAACTCCCAGCACACTGCTGCTCCTGGGCACTATTTTTTCAGTGCCCAGGTTTCCACCAGCTGCAAATGCAGGCTCAGGTCCCTGACAGATGGTCAGGAGAGGGTTTTGAGGAGAATAACACTGGGGTAGGTGAATGCAGGTGACGACAGGCCCTGCCTGTCCTAGCTCCTGCTCTTTGCATTCAAGATGGAAAACCACTTGAGTCCATGTATAGCCTGTGGCACGGTGACCTCCAGTGAGCTCTCTGCTCAAGTTAATCACCTTGCTCAGAGCAGATAAGGAGTAATGAAATGGGCTGTGGAAGATGCACTTAGTTCGAATGAGCGTGAACACGTGGTGCCTAGGAGTCTCCTTGGCATTGGTGTGTGTTTTGTCTTTGGTGATAAAGCAAAGCCCTGTGGCTAATTAAATGGAAACATAATCTCCAGACCTTTTTTTCTTGGGTTTCTCAGATAATCCCAATTCAGCCCTTGCAATGCCTTTTAGATTTAAGGCAAGGGCATGGCTCCTGAGAGAAAACTGAGCCACAGGGAGGAGAAAGGCAGCTCTCCTTGGGATGTTGCCTGTGGCCTCTGGCTGGTTTTGAGGTTGGCCCTTCCCCACAAAGGATGGACCCAGGAGGGCTGGTGTGATTCCAAGCCATGGTGAGGGGCTTCATCCTCAAGAGTCCTTGGCTGTCCCTACAGGACATTGCAGAGGAGGGGAAGAAGTGAGTAGAGAGACTCAGGTTACAAATGTACAAGCATAGGAAGCAGAGTTGTATATTCCCGGAATATTAATTGTCTCTGGAATATCATGTGTTTTCCGGTGAGTGGTTACTTTAGGCAACTGGATATATGATGAGAAGGAGACTGTGTCAGGCCACGGGAGGACGGGCATGGTGAGAGGTGGCTGGAGACCACCGAAGGGCTGGATGCTGGATGTGGAGCATCCCAATGGCCCTGAAGTGTGCTTGTCCCTCACATCCCCTGTCCCCTGTGGGTGCACTGCCCTCAGACACTGCCCTCTGCTATGTTTGTGAAGACTGGTTGGTGTGGGACTCATCTCTTGCTGGGCATGCTCAGTTGGAGAGCTTAATTCAGAAGGTAAAGCTTGAAAACGCTTGGGTTTAAGGAAAAACAGCTTCAGAAAGTGCCATACAGCACCATGGTGTGTTCTGAACCTGGGAAGAAGCACCATCTATCCCAGCATGTGGGGCAGAGGCTGCACAGGGGGACACTGTTGGGAATAGCCAGTACGGTGCAAGTGGAGATGTCTGTCACATTGTCACCCTGGGAAAATTAACTACAGGAGTCACAAAGGAAGGCTTTTATGTATGTTAGGGTGGTGAGGCACTGGAATGGGTTGCCCAGGGAAGCTGTGAGTGCTCCATCTCTGGCAGTGTTCAAGGCCAGGTTGGATGAAGCCTTGGGTGACACGGCTTAGTGTGAGGTGTCCCTGTCCATGGCAGGGGGTTGGAACTAGATGATCTTAAGGTCCTTTGCAACCCTAACTATTCTATGATTCTGTGTTACTGCTGGGCTCAGATGCCCTCAACTGGGCTCTGGTGGTCAAAACTGCATTTTGGGGGCCTTAATATGGTGTAAAACCACTTCTGCATGAGGGCTAGCACACCAGTCAGGTCCAGGCAAGCCTGGTACCTCCACTGGGATCTGCCTTGGCAGCTTCTGCCATGAGAAATCATAGGATGATAAATGATGATGAAGAGGCAAACCACAGCCCAGGGGGGGCTCTCACACTAATGCTTTGACACAGAGCACCAGGAAAACCAGCTATGTGCCTTCCCAAAATGTCAGAGCCTTTTATTTCACCATTTTCTAAGTGAAACACTGCAAATGTTGACCTTGAACTGGCCTTTGATCACAAAATTACCTTGCCTCAATTAAATATTAAAGTCAAACAAAAAGTCCTGAGTGTGGGAGGAATTGTTTTGCTCCAGCTACAGGAGTTATGTTTTTTACTTCAGTGGAAAAACAGAAACCCCAGTGTCACATTGGCTCACCCTGAAATGAATTTTTACTCTCGCTTACCATCATTAAATGGCACCAAATGAAGCAAAGCAATTATTTGAAGAGCATTTTTCTTGACATGAAAATGCTTCTCACCAGCACCACCTCTGCTGAGACGTATGCCATTATTTCTTTATGCTGGGTCTAGGGGAGACCCACAAACCAGTTGGGCTGATGTGCTGGGGCCTCCTGCTCTGCATGTAGAGGTCTGAGTTCGCAGTGGTGGGAATTGTGATCCTCATGGGATTTTCTCCCATAAGCCTTTGCTCCTGGAACCCTGTGAATTGTAAGATGATCTTATCTTATTCATCTACTTTTCTGAATGTTTTTTCCAGCTTTTGTGGTTTTGCAGTCAAGCTTAAAGGACAAAAAAAAAAAACCCAAACCCACCAAAGAAGAAATGCCATAAGATCATCAAGCAAACAGAAACATTAACCAGTGTTAAAGTCAAGACGCTGATGCACAGTCACAGGAAAGTAATTAAGGAAGAGATTCGAAGAGATTATGACTAGTGATGCGTTGCTTCTCCTTGACACAAACCACCTTGTGAACCTTGGTAGTGGAACCTCTGTCTCCATCATCCCCTGGCCTCTGCCCAGACCATCATTGCTCTGATTGCGTCCCTCTCCTCCAGTCCTGGCAGCAAAATCGATTTGCCTAGGGCTTAGGACCTTAAAAAGTGTTATGCCCTTCCCAGGGTGCTCCCCATCCATTCACTGTGCCTGTGAGCCTTCGGGTGCCTTTCACAGCTTCCCCTGCCCAAGATGTTGATGTTTCTATTTGGGAAAATGCTACTGTAAAGTTGCATGGTCATTGTTTGTGTGCTCAGTTGCTTTTTGTGCCTGGCAGGCTCAGGATGGATTACATGAGATGGTCCTGTGGCCACTCCAAGGTCCAGAGCCAAGTTCTTGCTGTTCCCCGGTCTTCACCTACATCAGCACATTCATTGTTTCATTGTACTATTTATTCTATATGGCTGCTTTTTTAGTTTTCCCTTTGGGATGCTGAAAACTCAGCGCATTTAAATACCCCATGAATAAAATGGTACTGGAAGTGGGTACTGACCTCCGTATCAACCTAATAGGAAACATTTCCATGAATTACCCTGCAAAGTAGCCCACACCATTCCCAGGGTGGCTGCTGACCTGGTATGCTGATGTTCAGCAGCCGGATTTTACAGCAGGTTTGTCCCTTCAGCTCCTTTGCTTTTTGGGATGGACAAGATGGATGAGGTGGATGGGATAAAATGAATGGGATGGATGAGATGGATGTGCCTACCAGCTCCACGCACACCTGAGACACAGATCTCATGCTCCAGCCTAGGTCACTGAAGGTTAAACATGATGGAGTATACTGGCCTAGAGAGAGATTTACAGCCCAAAATCCCATCCTGACCCCAAAGATGGACTTTCATGTTTCATTCAACAGGGGTATTTACCTACTTAGGAAAAAAATAATATAACACTAAGAGCTTTCTTCCCCAGGCATGTTTTAGCCTGACAGTGTGTGTAATCCTAATCCCTTGGCAGGGCTAAACCAGTGTCTGAGCGGGCAGGTGCCCAGCACAGAGAAAAGGCAGGGTCTGGTAGGGTGCTGGGGCTGAAGGCGGACTAGAGATGTTAAACAAGGTGGCTGCTGCAAGAGAATAAGAGGAAGAGTTGGTGTAGCTAAGAGGGATCTGGGTCTCACACCCTGCTAATGGCAAAGGGTAACCATGGACAATGAAATCTGGGGCAAAGCTGTGATGTGGGAAAGCTCAGATCTGGTTCACAGGAAGGCTGTGGTGGGCTGAAGGTGGGTGGAAGGGGCTGGAGGACGCAGTGTATCAGCTCTCCATCTGGGACCTGTACTTGGGGCCCTTGCCAGCACCGTCCTCCCCAGAGGCTGAAGTTGGCCAGCTTCTGGTTCAGAAAAGGGATGCCAAAGGAAGAAGGGGCTGGTTGATACTTTCCTGAGGGAAGCCAGCCTCTTGCACTCTTCCTGCAGCCAGGCAGGATTAAATTGCAGCTCTGCATATGTACAAACATCCTCTTGTTTTTCCAGCATTGAGCCAGTCTAGGGGGCTTATGGGTCATTATTGAAGTTTGGGTTGGTTTGGTAGCAAAAGGGTGACTCAGAGAACAAGCTCAGGTTATGTTTATCGTAGGATTACAGAGAGTTTTAGATTAAAATCTTCTTTAAAGTCCCTGGTTCTCAGCCAGATGTCAGATTCCTCTCTGAGCATCCACCCCATGGGGCTCAGCTCTAGCAAGAAACCTCTCAAATACAGTGGCGTTTACTGTGGGCAAAGAAATTGAGCCCTCAATGCCACAGAAATATAAGGCACAGTGGCTCACGTAGCCCACGACTCTGCCTACAAGCTGTCAGGTTGGGCAATCCTCCAGTGTGAAGGGCTTGAATTTGGCCCCTAAACTGTTAAAAGCTGATGCAGGATGAGCAGCAGCCGGTGGATTGCTCGTGGGGATTTGTCTGTTCATGTTTAATGCAGCAGCTGCAGCCTCAGCCCAGGAGCTCAGCTCAGTGCACTGTTGCTCTGGCTTCATAGCGAAGAGCATCCTTCCTATCCCTGATGGTGCAAAGTCAGAGACATGGAGCAGAGGTGAGGTCTGCTCTGCTTTACCAGGGCTCTTCTACCCAAAGTCAACCTTCTCAGCTTCCTGCTTGCATGTCCATCCTCTTTCTGTGCCCACCATCCATTTCTTGGAACTGAAGCTTCCCATGCATTCCCAGAGTCAATAGCCCCATGGGGATCTGAATAAATGCCTTTGCTCTGGATTAAACCTGAAATTTCAGCCTTTGCTGGCAGTGCTGGGTGATGGTGAGCTGGATCTCAGCACTGACTGCTGCCAGCATCCCCTGTGCTGCCAAATTCTTTAAAATGGCTTAATCTGGGAAATACTGCAGTCCCTCAGCAGACTTCGTGGGGAGAGAGATCCAGGTGGCGTTTTGCAGAGCTAGCAGCAATCCTGTTATCTTGGCTGCATGTTTTAAGCTCCCTTCACTTGATGTCCCTTGAAAAAATGAGACTTTCAGCTCTGCAACCGTCAGTGCTACACAGTAGAAAGTTCTGGAAAATCAGAATCTTTGCAGGGGAAAAAAGCACTGCACCAGCAAGTCTGTGAAGTCTGAGATGTGTTAGCTCAGGAGCAGGGCAGTACCAGGGAGCCTCCTTTCCCTGGCTGCCAGAGGATCTTAATAGCAAGCAACCTGAAAAGAAATGAGGAATCCATGTAAAATCACAGCTATTTTGGTGGGAAGAAAACGAGCTGGCTCCTCAGCCCACTGGGGAGATGGAAATAGCATCCTCTGGGGCTTTGCTTTGGAAAATAGTTGGAGTATTTTCAGAAAAAA
>NDXB01016258.1:34240-92977 GCA_002631895.1 Agapornis roseicollis
TTTTGAAAAAAGATAATTTGCAGAAAAAAAAAAAAAAAAAAAGGAAAAGTCAGAGTTATGTTTAGCAGCAGAAGCTGGTTGGCTCCCGAGCTGGAAGACAATGTGGGTGAGAATCAGTTCAGTACTCCAAAATCACATGTGGCCACGCACCGGGATTCAGGTTTGAGGTCCACAAGGAAGATCCCACAGCAGGGGAGGAGGATCTGTGCTTTGCAGGGTGGCTGTGTTGGTGACCATGGTGCTTGCAGCCACATCAGCAATCCCAGGATGCTGGATGGACCATGCGGATGGAACATGGGCAGTCACCAGCCAGGTGATGGTCACACACACACTTTCTCCTTATGCAGGCAGGCCCTTAGCACTCTGTCATTAGTGTGATCCATAATTTATACCTTTTTTGAGCCTAATGATGCAGGAATGCTGGAGGCTCATAAATAATCTCCACTGGTGCAAGATTGCATTAAGACTTAATGAGCATTCTTCTGGGTCAACTGTGTGGCCACAACCACAGGCTTTGGTTGTTTCTGTTCAACTGCTCCCTTCAATTAGGTGCTCTCCACTGCTGTCCTTCCCATCCTCCATCACTGCTCTCTCCGTCCTCCATCATCACCCTCTCCATCAATTGTTGCTGCCCTCTTCATCATCTTTTTTCCTATTCTCCACCATCTCCTCCACTTGCCATCATTGTCCTTTCCATCCTCCATCACTGCCCTTTCTATCATCCATTATCTCCTTCTCCATCCTTCATTATTGTCCGTCCCATTATACATTGCTGCCCTATCCACCTTCATCACTGGCCTCTCTGTGTGCTGGATAGCTGTAGAGGATGGCAGCATCGTTGCACCCTGGGCCCAGAGGAGCCAGCACAGAGGCTTGGGAGCCACCAGCTAAGCTCCTCATTGCATGTGACCTGGAATTCAGGGATTTCTGTTGGTGTCCTTTACAGGAAAAGGAGTCGAGCACTCAAGTCTGGTTCCCTAGCAACACTGCTGCTTCCTGATTGTTTTTTTTCTTGTGGAGGATCCTTCACATGTTGTGCTCTGAGCCACAGGAATGCATTATCCCTGCAGAGAGGGAGAACCTGGACAGGGACTAGTGCCAGTGTTCATGCACGGACATGGGCAGGCGGGGCTTGGATACAAACATCAATGTGATGGGTACCAAAACACACAGCCCTCCTTCTGCAGCACAAACAGCCTGGTTTTCCAAACAAATGGCATTTGTGGGAATGTGCAATCATAGAGGAACCCTCCCCAGCCCCATACGTGCTGGATGCTGATGCCAAGTCCAAACATAGGTGAAATGATGGTGGTTAACTTTCCACAACTAGTAGCTGATTTTCCATGCACAAAAGAGGAGTTATGCAATAAATCAGCCATCACATGGACTCATAGAGTCCCAGACTGGTTTGGGTTGGAAGGGAACTTAAAGCTCATCCAGTTCCAACCCCTGCCACGGGCAGGGACACCTTCCACTAGAGCAGGTTGCTCCAAGCACCATCCAACCTGGCCTTGAACACTGCCAGGGATGGGGCAGCCACAGCTTCTCTGAGCAACTTCCTCTGTGCCAGGGCATCACCACCCTCACAGGGAAGAACTTAATGCCTGAGGTCTAATTCAAATGTACCCTATTTCTGTTTACTGCAAATAAAAACAATTATGTTCTTAAACAAGGAGTGGAAGACTTTTAAAGGCATATTCAAAGTTATTTTAAATTGTGCCATTTCTTGGAGAAGAATTTTCCTTGCGGTGCTGGAGCAAAACTATGTGTCATTACTGGTTACAGCAGGTTTTGCTGGAAGGGGTGGTTTCAAGCTTTCTGGGTTTGGGTTATGCAGGGGAATGTTTTCCATGGGGAAAATAAATAATGCCCTGGTGAGGACAAATGTTTCTGGGGTCCTTCAGGTCAGACATTAGGCAAACCCTCACAATAGTGTTTAGAAGGGAAAATGGCAAGAAAACAAATATTTCAGGGCTTTTCAGTGTGGTATCCATCCCAAATCCCATGGATGCATGCTTGCCTAGCAGGGAGAGGATATGGACCCATAGAATCATAGAATCAGCCAGGTTGGAAAAGACCTTTGAGATCAAGATCAAGTTTATCCCAGCACTGCCAAGGCCACTACTAAGCTATTTCACTATACGCCTCATGTACATGATTTTGAACTTTCGGGGATGGTGATTCCACCACCGCCCTGGGCAGCCTCTTCCAATGCCTGACTGCCCTCTCTTGTAAAGAAGTTTTTCCTAATGTCCAGAGTAAACCTCCCCTGGTGCAGCTTGAGGCTGTTTCCTCTTATCCTATCTCTTGTTACCTGGGAGAAGAGACCATTTCCCCATGATTTCTGCCACGAGTTTTTTTGGGGCTTCCCAACCCCACTGCATTCCCCAGCACCACTCTGTCTCCTAAATTGACTGAAAGGTAACATGAACCCAAAGCCTGGGGGCAAATGCAACACACACAGGCTGCAAAAATCAATCTACAAATGTCAAACTGGGACCTTCTTTATTGACACTCCCGGGTCCCACCAGTGCAGCTGCACATAGGATGTGCACTAGGGAAGAGCCCAGCTGTGTTTCACGGAGCTCCTTTGCTTTTCTATAGCTTTTATTATTTTTTTTAGCAACATAATAGAATTTAATACAAAGTCCCATCCATGCTGGGAATTTCTTTTGCAAGGAAAAGCCTGCCCAAAATGTATGATTTAGCTCTTTCAGATTTCTAAACACACATTTGCATGCAAATTTGTAACTTAAGGTTATAGAATGGAATGTGCGTTTCCCCTCTGCTGATGTTAGGAGTGTTTTCCTTAAGCCAGAAACATTATCCTCATTATCTGACCGAAATGTTTAAGAATCTCATTGCCTACAGAATAAATGTTCTGGCTATTTAAGGCATACTGAAAAAAAACCTCTCTGCACTATTCTCTTGGCTTCATTTCACAACAAATGCATCATTTCCGATGACTGACATGGAGCAGGAGCTGAATTTCAAGTGTGTCTAAGCCCAGATGGTTTATTCCCCACGTGAGTGTGGACAAAGACAAGCAGAGCTGGATGCTCCTCATGCTGGAGGCAGAGTCCAGCCATGGGAGAGATCCTGCTCCTCCCAGCACCTCCCAGCTCAGGCTTTGCTTCTTTTCTTTGTATCTGAGACCAGAAGGGATGAGGATGCCTGGTCCTTCATCCCCTGTGCCCATCATTGTATGGAGCGGCACAGTTTGGCACCTGCCTGTCTTGAGCACATGGGAAAACAGTTCAGCTCTTGATGCCCATGTGCATTTCTATGTGGTTTTAAAGGCATTAAGCTTCTCACAAAGCTTCTTTCAGATTTAGCATAACAGAAGCTCCCATTTTCTCTTATTACTAGGCAGGGGTGTCCCTGCCCTTGCAGCCCTGCATTCTCAAAGCATTTTTGGTGTCCACAGGTGATGTCCAGCTCTCCAGCTGCCAAGCATCCCTGCCCCAAGATCTGAGGATCCTGGTACCATGGTTTGCAGCTCAGCCCCATCTGTCCTAAAATCTCTCATCACCCTGCATAAAACCATACATCCCCTGGGGTATATCACCTCATCTCACACACCCTGTTCCCACCTACTCCTCCCAGAGCCAGGATCAACCCCTTCAGAAAAGAAAATCCCCCTTGGGGCATCAAATCCCATTACATGGGTCCTAAGGGTGCAGTCGAAGCACTGTCTCCTATCTGGAGCTGCGCCAGGCAACATCCTGAAGGATGCTCCAGGTGTTAAGCACAAGACTGTTTTGATCCCTTCTTTAGGGTAATACTGCTTTGACAATCCTTTTCTTTTTTGGTGTAAGCAAAGCTACAGTAATTACAAGGACAAAAAAAAATTCAAACCCTTCAAATGTTAACGTTTATATGAAAAGGGTCTCATGATGAATAAATATTTCAATGGGTTGCTTTTTAGTAATGCAAAACTAATCAACTTCCAGAAGATATTTAAAAAGCAGAGAACAGTGTGTGGTTTAATATCATAATTTCAATAGGCCAGGTTTTAGAAGACAGCTAATTACAAAATGATCCTTTTATGTTGTGTAAAACATCATTTTAAAGCAGATCCTCACTACAAACACTTCCTTCTTGCTGGAGGTAATTAGCTGGGTGCTGATTTAAAGTGGGACTGCGAGTGCAGAGAAACTCCTGGGATGTGCTGAGCTAATGGAGCTGCTTTGGGGACAGAAACTCCCCTCTTTGCGCTTGGGACTGTTTCTGTTTTACCCCAAAGGGTGTTTTGGCAGTGTGAAGTCTCACCAGGGTGGCTGGGAAGAGAGATAGGGACACAACAGAGCCTGGTGTCAGAGCACAGCTTGGTGAGAGGAGGGGTGATAAATGACAAAGATGAAGCAGCTGCCTAACACAGCCTGGTGTACCCCACAGTGCCACATCTGCACCTTCACCCCAGGCAGGAGCCTCTGCTTGCAAACCCCATCCACTTCTACAATATCCCAGAAAAACATCCCATAGGATGTGCTCCAGCAGAAGCATGGGGTCCAGATCCACGAACCCTCTGGCGGGCTGGATCCAGGTTCTTCACTTTGCACTGGGGGTGGGATGCTCCAGAGCTGATGTGCAGCAGCAGTGGGCAGGATGCTCCCCAGGGCCTGACATCCCTTCGCAGGCAGCTCTGGAGGGGAGTGCAGAGCTCTATCTCCTGGCAAGGAGCAAGGCTGGGCATCACCTCACAAACCCTGCAGCACCCCAGTTCTGCACCTGCAGGAACAGGCTGGATGAGGGGGAACCTGTTTTCTGTGGTCTCACATCCAAGGTTTTGGTCCCATGGAATCCGCTTCAACAGCAACCAACAATTAATTTGAGACATAATTAAGGCCTGCTCCGGAGCATCCCGACCCCTCCCAAGGGCTTTCCACCAGTGAGCAATTTCAACCAAGTTTTTCAGCTTTCTGACTTGAATTTTGCCCCCTGAGAGTAGCAGAAAGTGATAGGAACCAGTGGTGGGAGCAGCACCCAGCAAAAATGAATTAACCTGGAATTTTCCCCCTGGAGCTGGTGAGAAAACATTCCCAAATGACCCCTTATGTCAAGTCAACACAGGGATTTAAGGAGCTGGATGGGATCAGCACTAGGGAAGAAATGCAAAGGGCATTGCACATGGCAAGCACAGAGGCAGCACGACTTCAACTTGTTCCTTGAATTATGAACACTATGGAATATATTTAGGCACGCTCTGCTGCTGCCAGCCTGGGAAGTGCTGCAGCACAGTGTGTTGGCCTGGGGTTACTTCCCAGGAGCATGAGGAAGCACATAAAGGGGAGCTGCTGAACAGGCTGTGCTGCCTATCTCCCTGCCCTCTCCAGGGCTGAGGATGCCCCGCCTGGGGATGCAGCCCATGCCTTACCCTGCAGTTACAGCACATGCATATTTCAGGACAAATAATGGGATTTTGCTGTCGATACCGCTCCCAGATTTCTTTCCACCCTGTTAGGTTTTCAGGTTAAATAAATGTAAGTCTCTGGGATCCCTCCAGCTCTACAGGAAGAAGCTTTCCCAGGTGATCTGGCCATGTCCCACGGTTGGTGGCCAGCTCTGTGGGGGCTCAGGCTTGCCCAGTGCAAATCCTAACACTGGCAAATCATATCCGTGAGCCCATCCAGAGCTCTGAGGGCCGGCTGACTGCAGCCCGTGACCAGATGTCTTGACGCCACTCTTGTTCTCACCTCTGCTGGCAAACTCTGGCTGAGAGGGACTGGGACAGGGATGGGGAGCGCAGCACCAGCATCACCCATGGCTCTGCCTGCAGAAGGCACCCACTGGGGACCATGAATGTCCCTTCCCAAGGGGTGGGAGAGCAAATTTCTCCAAACACCCTCCCCACGGTCCCAATCCGCTAATAGCCCAGTAATCCTCTTACGGGGTTCAGCCCGGGTTGCCACAGGAGCCTTTGTGTAGTGCCAGGGAGGAGAAATGTGTTTTCACTGCAGTGGCAGAGCATCGTCACACACCAGCTGTCAGTGCTCCATGCCTGGACCTGACACTGCCCCATGACCGTGCCTGCTCCCAGCGTGTCCCAGCTCCAGCCATGCAGCCCCTACCCTCATGGGCCTTTTGGGGAGCTCCCTCACAAGAACATTCCCCATTCAGGCATTCCCTGGCCTTGGCAGCCTATTTTGGGACCTGTAAGCAGCGTGCTCCGCCTCGGCTCTATTAATATCCCACCCAGCCTCTCCGGCTGGTTAAGCTCCCATTTAATGCTGGGCTTGGCATCAAGCGGAGCCTCTGGGAGGATGAAGCTGGAAATGAAGACAAGGATGGTTTGGCAGCTGGTTGGGGTCACCAGCCCTAATGGAGCTTTAGGATGTGTCCAAGCCGTGTTAGCCACCATGGACCAGGCAGGGCTGGCTGGGTGCTCAGGTCCTGCCTCTGCTCCCAGGCTCTCACCACCAGCAGTACAGCACCCCATGGGATTAGGATTGATGATCTTGTGCAAGAGGACTGCACATTAATATATGTCTGTATCTTCTTCCTGAACCAGCTATGTTTTTTCTGCAGGTAGAGGAAAACGAAGTGCAAATTCCAAAGTGACCTGGATTTTATGGCAGCACCAGGCAGCAGTTGAGCACTGAGTGCCAGCAGATGGAAAAGAGCAGTATCCCAAACTCTGGGGATTGGCGATGCTGCTGAGGAGGCACAGGGTAATGTGCTTGCCCCCATGATGCCACCAGAGCTATGGTCATGCCTTAAGGCACAACCCTGGCGTGCTGGCTCCCAGCCTAAAACCCAGCCCAGCCCCTTCCTCAGGGGACAGGAATTTGTCCTTTTTTAATCCATAAAACCTTGCAAGCTCCAGCTCAGGGCCACATTTACAGTTTGTGCTGGTGCTGTGCTGGTTGCACACCCCTCCTGTGCCAGCACAGGCAATGCTGCAACCAGGGAGAGGGTTTTGGGGTGTCAGACCATGAACCGGGGTTGTCACCAACTCTAACATCCCTGGCAAATGAGCTGCTTCCTGTCAACAGATTAATTTCTTCATTGCAATGAGGCAACTTCATTTCTGCTGGTTGCTCAAACAGAGCATGGCATCTGATTATTAAACATACTGCTGGAAGCCAGCCCACAGCATACTTAGGATTAATCTTTCCTGACAGATGCTGACAAGGAATTGCTCCAGCAGCCAGGACCTGCTCCCCTGCCCAATGCACTTCATCCCTTAAAAGCTGGGTATTATCCCCATTCCTGCCGGCAGGAGCCGGTGCCCGATGCCAAGTCACCAGGAGATGTTCAGCCAGGTGAGTGGTGAGACAGACATCCCATGTGGGAGCTGCCGGATGGACTGACTTGGAGGCGGGAATGCTGGCGGTGAGCAGCATGGGAGCTGCTGCCGGCATTGGGCAGTGGTTTTGAGTCACAGCATCATGTTGGGGTCTCTTTTTCTCCCTCACACAGAAATAGGCAGAGTCATGTCGAGTCAAACATTCCATGAATTCCTGTTTTGTTCATCACAGTTTTTAGGAAGGGAACAAAAGCCCCCTGTTTCTTTCCCCCATGTCAAACTCTTTCACACCAGGTGTCTCAGAAAGATTTTACACTTCCTCTGTGCTGACATTTCCTCACCAAATGTACCCCAGCACAACTCAAAGAAGCAATTCAAGCTGCAGAATGGAACATTTCATCTCAGTCAGTTGCCCTTTTATCATACCAAGCCCAACTGAACATTTTGTATCTTCATTTCCCCCCAGACAGAAACTTCTTTCCTAATGGTTTTTCTTGGCTTGTGGTCTGGAGAAACCCATTCTGGTTGCTGCTCTCCCATTGGGCTCCCTGGTGCATAGATTCAGGGTGCAAATATAATACAGGAGCAGCTGAGTAATCACCTCAGTAGGATAAAAATATGTATTTCTGGTGCTTGCTGGGACTTTCTGAGCATCTGAGACCTGTCGATACTTTCAACCAGCCACTGTTAGGGAGGAAAACCTGAGGAATATTATCATGATGTTTCAATGGAGCTGTGACACCTGAGAATGCAAGTGTGGGATCACTATCCTCTCCCTACACCTGAGGCTGGATAAAACTGCCCAGACCACATAAAAAGCCTCAAAGGGAGCCATACAGGTGGTGGGAGCAGCATTTGTAGGGCTCCTCCAGAGCCTTGTGGGGGGCACGGGAAAGGGACCAAGGCCATTGGGAGAGGAGGTGGCAGGAGCAGCACTGTCGCTGTCAGCGTCTCCCATTGCTGGGAAAGCAGGTGGGAGGGAACCAAACTGGGTCCTGGCACCTTGGTGGAGATTTTTAGCCCTGACTGGGGTGCAGATGGCAAAAAGCAAATGCTCCCTGCTCCCTGGGCAAGTTGGGATGAGAGCGTAGCCATGTCAGCCCATCCAGACCCACCTGCTGAAGGGAAAAAGCTCCATGAAGCAAAGCTAGGAAGTCTTGGGCACTCGTTGCCTTCTCTTTGCTGCCTTGGGACTGTTTCTAGCAGTCTGATCCTGGGAGAAGAGCAAGGAGCAAGGTGACACATAGCAAGGCCACGTCCTCCTCCAGCCTTCCTACTACTGGCCTTCCAGGCACCCACAGGTGCTGCAGGTGACCTTCTGGAGACGTGTGGGCTGATGGGGGGTGTCCTTGCTGGGGTACAACATGTGCTGGCTGGCCCCAGTTTATTGGTGGGGCTGACAGAGCAGGACTGCTGCACCCCTTGGGCTCATGAGACCTTGGGAAACTTCCTCTCCCTCCTTGGAGATTGCTGTTTCCACCCAAACCCTTCACCCAGCACCCACATAATGTTATAGTTCACTATAACCCATGTCTTTAGCTTTGTAACAGGGGAAAGCAGTTTAAGCCAGTTTTCCTGCTTCACATCAAATCGCCATGACGGCAATCTGGTGTGAAATTTGATGGCAAATTTGATGGCATGGTGGCTGATTGAAGCTGTCAGAGCCTGGGCATCACCTACACGCAGCTCTTCTCGGAGAAAAGATGACATGAAACGGAGGCAGAGGGCCCAATCCAGCCCCCCGCGCCCACCCCCGGGGTCCGGCAGCCTCTCCAGGATATCCTGCGGCCCCGGCCGGATCTGGGAACAATGCGCAGGGCAGCCCGCAGCCACAGAGAGAGGTGCCGGTTCCTTCCCGTCTCTCACTCTCTTCCCTGGGGTCGGAGGCGCCTGAGCCCGAGGAGCCGCAGCTGCAGCTCCTTCAGCACCCACTTTTCCATCCAGAGGCTCTTGCTTCCCACTCGAGTGAGCACAGGCTGCTCCCCCTCCCTTCCGCTTTGTCCAGGAACAATTGCAATTAATTAGGATGATGGCTTCATCCTCTGCCACTCTGCCAATAGCGGGGAAACTGGCAGCTGCGTGGCATTCATTTACCCTCTTCTCCGTGCTTGTCAGGAGCCTGCGGGAGCTGAGCAGCGTGGGGCCGCAGGAGATGCTCCTGTCTCGTGGGGCATTCCTGTCCTGCCCTTCGGGCCATGTGTCCCTTTGCAGGACACCACTTATTTGTTTCCAGTTTCTTTAGCCCAGCTTCCTTCCTTTTTTCCATCACTGTGTGCTGCCCAATCGCTGAGGGCAGCTGTAGTGCCAAATGAATGCCCCGGGATGTGGAAAGAAGCATTTCTGGACGAAGGACAAGCTGGGAACTGGCAGCTCCAATGCTCTTTCTCCCCAGTGGCAGGAGGAGGTGAAGGTGCTAATCAGCTCTAGCGGAACTTGCTGTGATTAAGAGCCATTTTGCCCATCAGCTTTCGTTAGGCGGTGGCTCTCCCTACCGCAGATCCCTGGCCTTACAGGAGCCTGAGCTTGCACCCTCCTTACCTACCGTGGTTTTGCACCCTCAGGCTGGGGGGAGCATCCTTGCCCGCAACAGCTCACAATGAATTTGGGCCGTCAATTGCCAAACGGGCTTTCGTTTAGGGAAAATCAGCTACTGAATCACTGCTAAGTACCAAATCTGCCCCCTTCTGGCACTTGATGTGCGTGTGAAGGCAGGGGACAGCTTTGTTTGACAACCAGTCCTGGCTCCTGGAACAACATTTTTCACGACCTCATGAAGCCCAGGCGCTTGGGATCACGTTGTAGCTGCTGGTTAGAGGTGGCTTTTGATGGGTTTAAATCCTTACCCTGAATCCGTGCTTTCTGGATTATACTTGGGTTTTAGGGTGAGGGGTTTTTGGCTGGTGTTTAACATCTTGGAGTTCAAGTTCCATGAGTATCCTCCCTTCTTGCTGAGTGTGTGGTGGTTTCAAGGTTTCCTGAATCCGAGGAACCCTAGGGCTGCTGCAATTGGGATACTCAGGGATTCTGCAGCGCTCAGAAGAGCTGGGATTTAGGGATGAGCCCGGCCATGTCCCACTGGGACACACGGCCTCCCTCTCACACTTGGAGTGATGTTAATTTTATTTTCCCCACACTCTGAGCTTCTGTACAGCTTTCACTGGGTGCTGGGTGGCTCCTATTCCTCAGTCTTGGAGGACTATATCAACAGGGAGAGCACTTTGTTCTGGGAACAACAGAAAGAAAAATGAACGTGCCAGCTCTGGTGCATTGTTAATTTAAGATAAGCCGCTGAAGGGACTGGGTTTTGGTTTAATTCCTACTCTCCAAGATGCCTTAATTTCTGTTTGGTTTTTTTTTTTTTACCCTTTAAAACTCCAAATGTGCCTTTAAACAGCACAGAACTTAAAACAATTATTGCTGAAATGAAGCGTTTCCCACACAACAAAGCAAATCTCCCAGGCTTGAACTTAATGCTGGCGGGGTGGGGGGGGAAGCAATTCCAGACCCAAACCATATTCTCCACAAGTTTTGCAGCACGGCATTTCCAGCCTGGCAGGTGGGGCCCAAATGCTGCTTATTACATGCCTAATTGCCTCCCTGATGCTTTAGGGGCCAGAAGCATCACTTCTTGTTACCCTTGCTATCCTGAGCTGCAGCCAGCACACCCTTGACTCTGTGGCCCAGGATGTAGGGTGCTTTTCCAGTGTTTTCCTTTCATCCCACAAAATATCTGCCTATAAGGCTTATGCAATGGAAGGAGCAGCTGGGTTGACCAGTGACACCACGGCATGGTCCAGATCAAAGCCTCTGGAAGTTGGCTAAATCCTAGAATCCTGGAATGGTTAAGGTTGGAAGGGACACTAAGATCATCTAGTTCCAGCCCCAGTGAAATACACTGAGCAAAAAGTATATCTAAAATATATTCTCTTCAGGGTAGGAGGATGGACATCAACACAAGCTCTGCACGTGGCTTGTGTGGACATAACTAAACAGCATCAAACCCTGCTCTTCCCCACGAGCACAAACATGCATATATACCTGACTTTTCTCAGGGTTTATAAGACTGGAGTTTGTGATCTTTAGGGTTTATTTATTTTTGCTCGTGGCCTATAACAAGAAAACCCTATGAACTCATGGTTTTCTTTGCAGGGAGGTTTGCTGTTGGAGGGTTTGCTTTTGCCAGTGCATGCTGCCATCTTCAGCATCTCACAGGAGAAGCCAGCTCTGCCTCATTACTTGTTCTCTCCATCTGCAAGAACAGGCTCTGTGGCTCCTTCTGACTCTCTAGCATTGCTGTTGACTTTCGTTACTAGAGAAGAAACCCACCAGGAGGTACACTTGAACACACACAGGATGGGAGGAGGGGCAGGAGCAGCAGGTGGAATAGCAGGAGCTGTGGAATGGCAGCTGGTCACTGGTGTTCCCGCCAAGAGCCAGTGGGTGAGAAATGCAGCACAGCTATGCAGTGATTTACAAGGGCCTACGGTGACAGGACAATGACTTTAAACTGACAGAGGGGAAACTGAGATGAGCTCTTAGGCAGAAGTTCTTCCTGTGAGGGTGCTGAGGCCCTGGCACAGGTTGCCCAGAGAAGCTGTGGCTGCCCCATCCCTGCCAGTGTTCAAGGCCAGGTTGGATGGGGCTTGGAGCAACCTGGTCTAGCAGAAGGTGTCCCTGTCCGTGGTAGGGGGCTGGAACTGGATGAGCTTTGAGGTTCTTTCCAACCCAAACCAGTCTGGGATTCTATTGATTGAAAAGAAAAAAACTCAGCACATGAATGTGACATTACTGGAGTGTTCTGCACTAGATGGAGTCTCTCATATGCTAACCAAGGATTGTAATGCCTATCTATGGAGTAATTCAAGAGGTGATTATAGTATGAGAGTGCAGGTGATGGTGCAGTATGGACATGCGGTGTCCATAAACCAAACAGCTCCAAACCAGCCATATCCTCAACATCACTCCCATGACTCTACAACCCCAGGCCCAACCCACGAGGCTCTGCAGCTCCTATTGCCAGCACAGACTGGAGCTACCTGCTTTTCAGAGGTACCTGCTTTGTGGAGCAGGACATGGTGGCAATTAATTTAAATACCCTTTTCAGTCACCAAGGGCAGCTCCTGGTGGAGGGAATTCATCAAAGGGCTGCGATTCGGCATCCATCCTCCCTGGTGATGCTCCACACTGCTGCTGCAGTTAATCACAGCTGCAGTAATGAAGTTAATGGTCTGGGATCTCTTCTAATTATGTCTTCTCCAAACACAGGTCTGCCTCTGCCTTTGCTGAGGGGACTCAGTGTGGGTGATTCAAACTCCTCATGCTACTGATGGCTCAGACGTCTAAATTGGCTTCAGTTCACAGGATGGTCTTAGCTTAACTCCCGTGTTTCCCCCAGGCAGGCTGACCTTTCATTGTTTCTTTAGCCACCAGTCCTAGGAGTACTTACAAGGGCTGTTAGCTTTTGTAGCCAAAGGATGTGAAAGGTGGTCACCACCTGTAGCATCCCCTGGCAAGAATACCTCTCACTGCATCCCAAATGCAATTTTTAAACAACAGTAGGAAGACTTCAAAAGTTTCTGAGGGTGATGCCAGCCCACAGCTCTGGAAGCTGACCAATGATAAAACGTCATTAAAACTGTTGTTGGGGAAATGTTGAATGGTGTCACCCTAAACAATGCTTTAATTCCCTTTGTCTTTACCACCATTCTACAAAGCTCAGATGTTTAAGACTCCCCAAAAGGTGGCTCTTACTAGAGCTGGGGACTCCATTTCTGGTTTGGTGAACCCAGATTAAGTGTAAATTCACATAGGTAGCAGGAGAAACATTGCTTTCCTCTCAGGGCAAAAGCAGTGCGTTTGCACAAAGCACCTTTATGAACTGCAGGGGCTTTGAGGTTTGTTGGGCGTTATTTTCCTCCCTTTCCCATATTCTTCAAATTTGAGCACTAAATCAACACCACATGATGTCTGGTTCATTTTCTCTTTAGAGCAGCTCCCTTGGCTGGACCATTTCCCAGAGTCACAATGGAGCTCTGCTGCTTCCCCAGTGCTGCCCCAGCAGCAGGCACTTGCATGTCTGAGCATTGAGGTCTGCTTTCCACAGGGATAAACCCCAGTTTGCCTCCTGGGGGTTTCTCTGTATTGCAGGAGGGCAGGGAGCATGTCATTGCCCACCCGCCCCTCCTGCCCTGACCATGCCCCCATCAGCCATCTCCACACCCAGCCTGATGCGGCTGCTCCAGGTGACAGGGCTCATTGAAGGGTCTGCTTCTGGAGCTGGGGTGCACCCAGTCCCCCCCTGAGCCCTGCCTTGGCTGTGGGCACTGCTTGTCCCTTGGGTGTCACCACTTGCTGGGACACAAGAGCATGTTGTGATTGGCACCCAACATCCACCCAGTGGGGTCCAACCCCACGGCCCAGCTCCCTTTTATAGCATCATGGAATCCCAGACTGGTTTGGGTTGGGACGGACCTTAGAGCCCATCCAGTTCCAACCCCCTGCCATGGGCAGGGACAACTTCCACTAGTTGTTGATTCCATCTGGAAATCTGTGCCATGTGAGCCAACCCTCCAGAGGAAAACACCATGGGATCCGACAGCAAGCTCACCCATTGCAGCCCAAACCTCTTCTTTTTAATCAGTTGATAATTTGGAATATACATTGTGCAATGAACACAAAACCAATCATGTGCTGACATCCTTTGGTGAACCACGGGTACCACTAATTCCACTGGCAGCCCTATTAGCCAGCTGCTTACCTGCACCCCAGTGATGTTGTCAAAGAGTAAGGGCATGGGCAGAGAGGATTTAGGGGTGGTGTAACAGGGTCTGACCCCCATCCCAGGGCGATGCCTCTCTTTAGCTGCTCTAACGTCAATGCCACATCTGCATTCACTTGCTACACAAGTGAGCATGTGTTTACGTTGCAGCAGCACCGGAGCTGCTGGGTGCCGTGGAGGCATCCAGCATCACTTCTGGCTGAACAGAAAAGGCGTGGAGCAGATGCAAAATAAGGAATGGGGAGATGAACTTGCCTTGGCACCACTGACAGGCTTAGCCATGTCAGTGTGCAGGTGGGTGGTGACACAGGGTCCCTGCTGGCTTTCTGCCTGTACTCTGAGCCCAGCATGTTGAATGGCTGGCTTGAGGTACCAGGATGCGATGGCCAGGCTGTCACAGGTGAGGTTTGAGCCCAGAAATGTTGGTGGTGACACTATGGGTGTGTGGTGCACTCCTTCTCCCAGTTCTGACAGCTGCCATGGGCTGAGCACCCAAAAAGCCACATGCCACATCTGTGCTGCTGTGTGCCATGTCTGTGCTGCTGTGCCATGCTCGTGCTGCTGGACCCAGCTGCTTTCCAGCACCAAAGATAAGAGCATTCAGAGCATAGCACTGCACAGGGTGTCCTCCCCAGGGAGGCGTTCTTTCACATTCCTGACTCCAGGGTCGGCACTGTCAGGATGTCTTCAGTAACAGAGCCAAGCTCCATGCAGAAATCACTGATGGGTGAAAGAGTTTGGGGCAGCAGTGGGTGAGCTTGGCACCACATCCTATGGTGCTTTCCTCTGGAGGGGTAACTCACATGTCACAGGTTTCCAGATGGAACCCATGGGTCAACCCCTCACTCCTTTATCTCACTCCTGAGGTGGCTGGAAGTATTCCTGCAGACACACTGGTGTGTAATACCACAGACATTGAGACGTTGCATTACATCTAGTGTCAAAACTCAAGACAGAGATTAGCAATTGGTACTTGGGATTGGGATTGAGTATAGGAAAGTGGTGAATAAAATGTTGAGACAGAGGGGAGACAATGCTTGGCTTCCAAACCATGCAAAGCTTCACTCTAAAGTTTGCAAATATGCCTCCAAGAGTGTTTGGATCAGCCCATTGTGTGTGACCCAGAGCCCCAACAGAGCACACCACCAGTCACGTCATCCCTTCTTTGGAAAACAAGGCCTCCAGAACGTGTTAGTAAACAATTTTCAGTGCTGGAAAAAATTATTTACAACTCAGCAGGCAGTAGCCAGACATTAAATAGCTTTTAAATGCTGTGGGATTTCACAGAAAACAGCAGCTTTTCTAAAAGACTGGTAGGATTGAAAACAGGCTCCTGACTGCAGGGAGAAAAAGCTGCTGTTGATGGTGAAGAGAAGGCTCTGTGAGACCTTATAACAGTCTCCCAGTATCTAAAGGGGCTACAAGAAACCTGGAGAGGGGCTTTGGACAAGGGCCTGTAGGGACAGGACAAGGGAAAATGGCTTTAACCTGAGAGAGAGAGGAGATTGAGCTCTTAGGCAGAGGTTTTTCCCTGTGAGGGTGCTGAGGCCCTGGCACAGGTTGCCCAGAGAAGCTGTGGCTGCCCCATCCCTGGCAGTGTTCAAGGCCAGGTTGGATGGGGCTTGTAGCAACCTGGTCTAGTGGCAGGTGTCCCTGCCTGTGGCAAGGGGTTGGAACTGGATGAGCTTTGAGGTGCCTTCCAATACAAACCAGATTGTATGATTTGGAGAAGCTGCCTTGCTTGGGAGGCTGCAGGTCACTACCTCCCGCAGCAGGGGGTTACAGGGGACAGCCCAGAAAGCTCTGCAGGGCTGTCTCCAGCCCAGATACCTCCCTTTGTGTCGCTGTTTCCAGCGCTGTTCCCGGTCCATCTCCGTGGGGCTGTGCGCGGGGCGCTGCCTTACAGCCTCCGTCCCACCCCACTGCTCACAGAAACGCGCCTCCCGCGGCCGGCAGGGGGCGCCGCAGTGCCGACCACGGAGCAGCGGGCGCAGCTCGTGGGACCTGGCGGGAGGTGAGGACGCGAAACCCGCATCCCTGCGGGAGCAAACCCAGGCCAAAGGGGGGTAATTGCTTTGTAATTGGTTTAATTAAGAGCCCACTCCTCCCACCCGAGGGCTGAATTGTGCCCGGGGGCACTGAGTGAGACCCAGGTCATGGGGCTCAGCCTGTCCCAGCCTGGGGTGGGGTTGGTTCTCATGCTGCCAGACAGGGGATGAGAGCTGTGATTTTTGGAAGCTGAGCGCTGCTGCTCTTCCACCTCAAACATGTTTTAATGCTGTTGGTAAGCAGCTGCCTGCAAACGCCAAGCGGGTGTTGCTCCATGCAGCTGAAGTAACGGCAGGCAGTGAACTGCCTGCAGTCTCTCCTTGAAACTCTTCCTCACCTTTATTGAGTTCCTTGTCGGGGCTTCTCTAAGGTGCAGATCTTCAAAATGGACCTCATCCTTGGAAATGGCCTTGCCATGATGAAGCCAGTGGAGCTCGACTTCCTGTTGTCTGCAGGAACATGACTGGGCTGGAGAAGCACTTCCCTACCTTGAATAACCAACTCTCCATCAATGTACTGTCAACTCGAGGTCATGGCTGCAGCTGCCCCATTGCACTGCACTTGCTGTCCCCATCAGATGGGATCACCTCTCACCCTGGGCAAAGACTTGGCTCCCGGTGTGGTTTCCAGGAAGAAGCATCACTGTGCCCAGGAAAGCCAGGCACATGGTATCAAGAGCCTCCTTATTGGATGGGTAAGGGCACAGGTTTGCAAATCCTTTCCCAAATGAGAAAGATAAGTGCCTTATAAATCCCCCATCAGGGTGAAATCCCAAAGTGACGTCAACAGGATAACCTTAGTTTACTTCATTATTTTTAACTCTTGGATAGATTTTTATTAGTTCCCCCTCTGCTGCTTTTATTCTTTAACATTTCTGATAGAATTTTCCTCCTTCTCCCTTTGAACCTATGGTTTTGGCACACCAGGGTATACCCACCGCCATGGGATCACATGCTCAGTTAATCTCCCCAGGAAACATTTCCCTTCCCTTTTCCAGCCCATTGATGATGTTCTCCAATTCCTTGGCCACTGTTCAGAAGTACAGATTCTGATTATCCCCTACCCAGGTGCCAGCCTGCATCCCAGCGTTGCCCATCCTGGGCTGGCATATTCAACTGGGACCCACATTAACCTCTAGCGCACACCCTGACCTAGCCAGCCACCAGTGTCACCTGGAACATCAGTGCCGCAGATTTATTCACTGGGATAAGTGCTAGCAGAGGTGAAATCATCTTTCCTGGCCTTAAACAGGAGGTGGGAGCAGCCACAGAGTTCAGTCACAGTGGGGGTCAATGGGGAGTGAGCCCATGGGATGCAGCTAGTGGGGGTTAAACTTTGGGACAGGCTGATGGTAGGTGGCAAAGCTAGATGGTGGTGATGGAGATGGATGGTGATGCAGCTGCAGAGCAGAGAGCTTGCCGACATGACCACTCCAAATCTGTGTGAGCCACGGTGGTTGTTATCCATTACAATCATCTCCAGCTCCTTCCAGAGATGGGGATGTTTTAACAAGCAATGAACAGCATTGGCTGTGAAACCAAAATGGGAGAAAATTGGTCTGGGGAAAGGATGGGCAAGGGGATGAGCTTCCCCTTGGGGAAGAGCAGGGACCAGCTCTCCTGTACACCTCTTATATTTATGGTGTGGCTCTGCCGCCTTTGAGCCATAAATTTGGCAGTGCCTGTCCCTCGATGCCTCTGGGAGATTCTCAGCCAGGATTTACTGCTCAGCCTTGCAATGGAGAAATACAACACTGGCCACAACTCACTGGGCTGTACTTCCCAGGATGCTTCCCCAGAGTCAGGCCCTGAGCAGCATCACTTTATTTAAGACCTTGTTTACTGCTTTGTCACAGCTCTTCAGGTCAGGATCTCTTGCACTGACATATCTTTGAGCTAAGCAATAGAGGCAGAGCTCCAGGGGTGAGCAGGGTCTGTCCTCAGGGGCTGCAGGCAAAGGAGCATGGTGATCCTATCTCATGTTGCTGTTGGGTTTTATGTGCCACACACAAGCTTAGACTTCCTGTCCTCTCTGATATCTCAGAGCCCATTAAGGTTTCACATCTCATGTTATGAAGTACGGCACACGTCAGGGTTTTTTTTCCCCCTTCCTGGACTCCTCTCAGCTTTCAGCTCACCACCTGCAGCCCTTCCGCCCAGCAGCATCCCAGAGGGGCTGGTACCCACTGCATCACTCCCTGCTGATGGTCCCCAGGGAGCTGGCTGTCCCTTCTATCCTTTCTGCCCCTTCCAGAGTGAAGGAACACCACTGAGCCTAGGTGCTTCCCCCAGCAGCTGAGGCCAAACCCTCTGGCTACATGAGTGGCCACCCCATATCCATCACTACTCCACTTTTTCTCCTGCACTTAACTTGAGACAATTGTGCCCATGGAGTCATCCACCCTCGGCGTTTTATGGGATTAGCCTGGCCCTCTGCCACCCCGAGCAGGCGGGAGGGAGTTTCCCAGCTTCTCCCTGGGAGCAAGACAGCCCTGGAGCCGGGGCAGTGGGTATGGTGAGAGACAGGGTGCTCCGCGGTGCACTATCAGCCCCAACATCTCCAGACGCACCTTCAGGGGTATTTATCTCCATCAAATCTGCAATGGGAGCAGATTTACCCTCTCCCTAGTCCGGGGGAGGGCTTGTGTCTGGAGTGGAGCAGATGGGTATTTGAGGCTGGGAGCAGGGATCCTGCTCAGCACTAACCCTGCAGCAGCCTCTCCAGTGCCAGAGATCAAAGATGCTGTTTGCCGTCGGGATCCATCCTCGGCTGGCGTCCCACGGAGAGCATGATAACTCATCTTGGTGAGAGGAGCCACTCCATGTCCTCATGGAGGGGACAGGCACTGTATTTCACTGTGCTTCCCAAGCCCAGTGGGCTGGCCACCCACAGACCTAGGTTTCTGCACCAACATTTCTATTTTTCAGCAAGGCTTCAGCTCCCCGTTGGCAGCAGATGGGGCCGTTTCCAGCTGCCCGGCCTAGTGCACAGACACTGTCTCCACACGTGTGGTTTTGTAGTGATTTCCCCCTTTTTCAACTCTCACAAAATGGTAGGTTCAAGAGGTGATTTTAATGACTTGCATCCCGATTCTGCTCAGCTGTAAGGCATGGAGAATAACATTAAGTCAGACAGGGGTTAAAATAGCCTGAAGTATAAACAAGCATGTGAGTATCTGGACTCAAATGCTCAGCAAGGAGGGTTTTTTCCCTCTCTGGCCTCTGAATCCATCCCCTCTCCAGAGCTGGAGGTGCAGTATCACGTTGGCAGCTCGCTTGCTACAAAATCTGCTCTGGGGAAGGGAATAAAAGCAAAGTCCCTGGGGATGGGTACCTCTGCACTGAGGAGGAAGATGATGGTGACCCTGATCCCCTGACCTCCCTGCTCTCTGCTCAGCACACTTCTGCAGCTGTGCGGCCAATTAGTGCAGGCTGTAATTGGGTTGCGGGTCACCAATTAGGTGGCAAGGTGCCGGCGATGCCGTGCAGCTGAGTGCCCGCTGTTGTGCCGTGACGAGAGATCGGTGCCCGGGGCTGCTCCTGCACGGCTGGCTCTTTCAACATGTGCTTTTGCCTCTTTGCCACAGGCTTGTAGCTTCCCCATGCTCCCAAGGACTTCGTTAGCACTGGGAGCACAGGAAGGTACGCTCCCCATCCAAAGGCCGAGGCTGCTTGCCCAGTGCCGTGTGATGGGAATAGCAATGTCAGCCACGGAGATGCCAGGGAGCAGCTTCCCCTCTGTGGCAGCCATTCTGTGATGCTCAATTTAATAATGCTTTCCCAGTATAAATGATTGCCCCCAGCTCTGAGCAACTGGCTGGCTGTTGCTGGCTCAATGCCTGCCCATGGATGAGGGCAGTGGGAGAAGAGTCCATCATCTCTTGGCTGTGCCAATGGAAGCATCTTTCGGGGGAGCCGCAACCCAGGCAGCCAGAGTTGGCAAAGTCAGGCATCCCCGGCACTCCTGCATTGCACATGCCTGCCAAGGTGCTCCCAGCCTTTCCCTCTGATGTGAATTCTCCAGTGTATAATAAGTGTGAGGTGTCCCTGCTTATGGCAGGGGGTTGGAACTAGATGATCTTCAGGTCCTTTCCAACCCTAGCTATTCTATGATTCTAAGTGTTGGGTCCCCCTGTGAACCCCTCCCCAGTGCCTGCTCCCAACAAGGAAGAGCAGGCAGAGGGGGACAATCAGACATAGCCATAATAAACTGGGGCTGCTCAGCTGGGGAGGTTGCTCAGTTGCAGCTGGGCTGTTCATTAAACCACACAGCTGATTAAAGCAGAGCATGATGTTGGGTGGGCAGCAGCAGTCCCGGGTGTGACTGTGTGGGCCAAGGCCACCCAAAGCCATAGTAGTGCCAAGGCTGCAGCACCCCAGGAGCAAAGCTGCAACACCATCTCCCTGCCTTCTCCTGCCAGCCATCGCCCCACTGTTCAAAGACAGGTTTGTGTTGGAAGAGATCTAAAAGCTCATCCAGTTCCAGCCGCGTGCCATGGGCAGGGACACCTTCCACTAGACCAGGTTGCTCCAAGCCCTGTCCAAGCTGGCCTTGAACACTGCCAGGGATGGGGCAGCCACAGCTTCTCTGGGCAACCTGTGCCAGGGCCTCACCATCCTCACAAGGAAGAACTTCTGCCTAAGAGCTCATCTCAACCTCCCCTCTGTCAGGTAAAAGCCATTCCTCCTTGTCCTGTCCTTACAGGCCTTTGTCAAAATGTTTCTTGTACCCCCTTTAGGCACTGGAGCTGCCCTATGGTCTCCCCAAAGCCTTCTCTTCTCCAGGCTGAAAAAGCCCAGCTCTCCCAGGCTGTAATTCACTCTTCAATATACTCTTCCTGCAACCCCTTATAGATCCCAGCAGGGCAGAGCTGCAGGGCTGTTGTACACCAGTACATGGGCACCTCAGGCTCCTCCCCACTGTCTGTGCCAGCCTGGGTAGCACCAACAGTGGATGGGCCCTGGATGCTTCCCAGGGCTAGCAGCTTCTTGCTGCCATGGGCTATAGCACATCAGCACATGGCGAGCAATGCTGTCAGAGGCTGGTGTCAGGCATTGCCAGTGGCGACTTTGCCACAGCCTAAAATAAAATCCATGGGGAGGGGAAGAAAAGCATAAAGAAAGAAGCTTGTCTGGATTAATAATTCAAACTGGCAAGAGAACAAAACCTCCAGGATCCACCTTCCATTATGTGCCCACAAACCACATAAAATGGAAAAAGAAAGAACACAAAATGTCCAGTGACCTTGAGCCTCAGCGGCAGCCTCACAAGTCCAGGGCACAGGGTGGAGGGGACAGCGTGCAGGGATGGTCTTTTGGAGGGGGTTCAGCGCCCTCCTGCTGTCAGGGCAGACAGGATGGGTACTGGGGTGTCCCTGGTGAGGCACTGTGTGGGATGCCACACTTAGGGGTAGCTGAACCACACAAAGGCCAGCCCTGCCAGTCCTGAGCCCTCCCTGTGAAAAACTGTGAGGCAGAAATGTGCTAAATCCTCAAAGTCAAACAAGGTTTGCCCGCCACAAATTGCAGGGGAGATTTGCAAAGGAATTTGTTATCAGAAAAGCAGTCATGGGCTGACTGTCAAATATCTGGGGTGGAGACCTCCAGGCACTTTGTAGCCCATGCCTGGGGTAGGGGGATGCTTTCTTTAGCACTGAGCTGGGGCCAGGCTGGGAGGGACAGTAGGAAATGACTATAACCATAAACAGGTAATTATAGCCCCATTTACCAAAAGAAATCCCTCTAAAGGCTCTTTTCATTCCATGCTCACTGTTCTGCACAGCCTGCCTGGGACCTCACTGACATCACCATGGAAGAGGGATTCCGGCCCTATCCTTCCCTGCTGCTTCTCCATCCTCTGGTCTGCCCCAGCCAGGAAACCCTGTTGTTTTTTTCACCTCTGGTGAAGCAAATGAAGCGTTTCATCCCTTTTCTCTCCCTGTCACTTCTTTTTTGTTGTTGCTGCAATGGGAAGTTGTCCAAAAGATACCCTCTGCTATCAGAAGTCTGCCTGGGCAGTCTAGGGAAGGGGATAAATCCGGCCTGTGTGAGGCTGATGGAGGCTCCCTGCTGCCTTCACCATGGAGGAAGGGAAATATTTCAAGTCATTGTCCTGGGGAACCCTGGTAGAACATCCCGGGAGAAGCCCCCAGGTTTGGGGTCTCTCTCTGGGTTTTCTCTGATTCACCAGCTCAGGGGGCAGTGCTGCCCCTAAAGCCTTCCCTCATCCCTCAGACAACTCACCTCTGCCAGCCAAACAGCGAAGAAATACAATTTAAACATTAAATGTGCTGCTTACTCTGAGCCCAGGAGCAGCATTTCCTGAATCTCCCCACACAGAGACGGAAGCGTCACTTCAAGTCTCCCTCTCCCTCGCTCTGTTTTGTAGGTTCAATATTATTATTACGCTCTTCTTTATTCTGTTAAACAAGCTGTCAGCTCAGTGTGGCCCCAAGCACTGCTCCAGCCACTGCTGTGCCAACCCAAACCTCTGATTTGCTATTAAAAGCTCCCAGCGTCTCCCCAGGAAGGTGTTTTCCACTGAGGTGGGAAGGGGAAGGGACGTGGAGGGGTGTGGGACAGGATCCCTGCCCAACCGCGGCATGCAGAGGCTCTGATGGAAATCCTTTCATCTTAATCCCACCCTGGAAAAATTCTCCTGCCGGCCCAGTTTCCGTCTCTTGTGGGTTTGGAGCTGGTTCATGCCCCTCTAGCAGCACCATGGGGGACTCACCCTGCAAAATGGGGCGAGGGTTGTGGGGTGACTAACCCTGTGTCCTATGCTTAACCAGCACGTACATTTATATGTGCTTTTAGGTCACGGGATAAAGCCATGACGAAGGTTATGTGTCTCTATTTCCCCAGCCCAACTGCTGCAGTGACCCACAATAAACCCTTTATCTCCAGGGCTGAAAGGGCAAAATCTCAATAAAACCATTTTTAATCCCAACGGAGGGAAGAATCCTGGCTCTTGGAGCACTGTGCATACAGCAGAGCAGGGCTCTGGCTGCTCAGCCTGGCAAGAAGGGACTGGAAATCCAACACCTTTGGACAACAGGGGAGTAAGCATTAATTGAGCTGTATTAATGAGCCATCAGCTGGAAAGCAAAAGCTTTTAGAGTCAGAGCGGGCAGTCACAGGATGAGGAACAGCATCAGGACAAGGACCCGACTGAACCTGCAGCTGGGAAAACACAAACCCTGCCCTCCAAAACCACCCAAAACAACAAACCAAAAAACCCCACCAAATATATACACACACACACACACAAATAAATAAATAAATAAATAAATATAAAAGCACAGGCATTGTAATGAAAAAGCTATATGTGGTTTGAAATCCCCGTCTCAGCTCATGCCAAAGGAATTTCCAGGCCTGGTTTAGATCTGATTCAGCAAAGCTTTTATAACTGCGTGGGGTGTGTGGTGGAGCTGGGGCCACAGGAGCTGCCAGGGTGCAACAGGACCTGCCCGCACCGGGGTGCTGTGGCCAGGCTTCCCATAGAGAGCCTCTGGGTGGGAGAGGTTGGTGTGTGAGGTCAGGGATGCTTGTAAAGCCTTTATTTTTTATCTCCAGCCTCAACACTGCAGAAGACAAAGCTGGTGCCTCCATGGGAGGGATGCGGGTCGTGTTTGTGGGATTTGCCCCTAATGCTGCGCAAGGAATCAGTGGGGTTCAGGACCAGGCCCCAAATTTCATGAAATCACTGGCTAGGGTATAAGGAGAGGCTTTCACTGCAAGCATAACCCTTTCCAGCCACTGGAGAACACACAGTAGGGTGGCTCCTCCAGTGACCAAGCATGTCTGTAGCCCTGCTCAGCTGCTCTGGCAGTGGGAGAACTGCCCCCGGAGTGAGTAAGTCAGACAAAACAAAGGGAAATGTCAAAAGCCGTGGTGTCCCAGTGGCGGGCACTGGGGGGGATGGCTTCCTGAGGCAGAAGTAGAAAGAAAAATAAGTGGTGCAGACAATTATCTCCCCTGTGAATCACTCAGAGGGATGGGAATTTTCTTTCCATGGGTAAGATTTCCCAGAAACGGGTGAGCCGCCTGTCAGGGGATGTCTGAAGGGGGTGTCTGTCCAGGGACGGGTGAAGCAAACCAGCCACAACCGCAGGGCTCTGTGGGTTCCCCCCAGGCAGTGAATGGCCAAAGACAGAAAGGGACATGGGGGTTTTTCCTGCATCCATGCCCAGGGATCTGGGACTTCCCAAAACCTCGCAAACACCTCCACATCCCCCAAACCCAGCTGCATTTTATCATCAGTTTTAATGGCCTTTTTCTATAGGGGTCTGAGAGAGAGATCAAATGGACCATCAGGGGCTTCAGAAACGGTGATAGGAAGCAATGTTCTCTATTGGGTGTTAGGGTATTTCCACCCATGTACAGACTGTCTGCAATGAGCATCCCTCTCAACCCCTCTCAGTCAAGTCCTGGACTTGGATCCCTCTGACTGGGAGTTATCTGGAATCTGGGGATAACAGCCCTGTAGCTCAGGGTGGGTCTGCAGACGGAGATGCTGCTGCTTTGATCTGGCTGTTCAGAAGCTTGATTTAAAGCCTGTGAGCCTCTTCTGAAACAATTCTCAGCCTTTTTCAAGATAAAAGAAAAAGAAGATCCCCAACCAAACCCTCCTTTTTACTCCTCTTTTTAAAGTAAAGACTTCAGATGGCTCCATGGGGTGAAGATGCCCTGTTGCCAATGGTTCTGGCCACCTGCTGTACCAGCACAACCCATGCATTACTGCTGCTGGCTACGACTGCATACTCTCCCCCCTCCTCCTCCTTTCCTAATTATATTCCATTTCAAGATTATTGAGGAATAATTGCATTACTAAAGACAGCTCCAGTCTGGCATTAAGGAGCACTTCTGCCCAACTGCACAGCACTGAAGGTACCTAGCCCCAGCTCACGGTAATGGAGCTTACCGCAAGCACTCAGGAAAAGGGCTCCCATCACTTCAGCTAATGCAGCTATTTGCTTTGAGCACATCCTGAGTTTTTCAATCTCTTCTCTCCTCTCAAAGGCTCACATTTGCCTAGAGTGCACCTAGGATGGTGTAGGGTGATGGCTGAGCCGCACAGTTGTTGGACATGCTTGTGGGATGTATGGCACGCCTTTCTTCGTGTCCTAACAAACCATTGCAATGCTGGAAACAAACCGGGTCTTCACAGGAGGCAGAGCAAAGGGAACAAATGCTGCAAAAACCAGCTGGGTGTGTGCAAGAAGGGTGCAGAGTAGCATTACAGCCTCGCTCCCCTTCTCCCCTTCATTCCCCTCCTCTGAGGAGGAAGGAGTATCCTCAGCAGGAGCTGGCCCCCTCGGTGTGGCCACTGAGATTCTTCTGATTTGGAGCCAGGTCTTTAGTTGCTACCTCAATCCCCGATCCCTTTGAGCTGCCATTGCCATCTGCCTTGTGGTTCTTATCAAAGGCTGTCTTGAAACCCAGATAAACGGAGGGGTGTGCAGTGAGGCTCCCAGCCCTGATGTAACTGCTCAGATACGCTACGATGAGCCAGGCCCCAGCTCTCCTCTGCCTTCCTGGCTCTGCCAAGAGCCCTACCTGAGCTCATGATAGCAGCAAGTGGGTCTCCCTGAGCCTGAACACTTGCTTGCACGGTAACAAATGATACACACAACTGTGCCACACAGGCATTACCCCTGCGCTGCACACAGTGTTGCACACTGGGACAACATGCCTGTCTGAAATGTATGGTCCTCAGTGGCATGTGGCAATGTGGCACATGGTATTTGGAGCCAAATCTGGAATATATTTTGGCTAGTGGCTGGGCTTGTCAGCATTGCAGATGGATGTGCTGTTGTCACAAGCCTTATGACAAATGCTCTCATGAGTTTGAATGTGAAAATCTGAAAAGGATCCAAGAACAAGCCCACCTCCAAGCTTGGAGGAGGTCTGGATTTGGCATCATCCCTTCTGTTCCCATGTAAAAGGCTGAGTGAGGGCCAGGCTGTCCTTGGGGGCTCTGCACCAAGTGGGATGCACCCATGGGGAAAAGCACTTCCAGTCAGAACAGAGGCAAATCCAGACTTAATAATCTCTGTTTGGAGATGGGAGAGGTTAAGGGACTTGAGGATGGCCGTGACAGCAAGAGCCAAGCTCAGGCTGCAGCTTTCCACCTCAAAAAACCCCATGATGTTGGGTGGACAAGGTACCATTTTAGCTTTGGTAGAGAAGAGCAAATGAAAGTGCATTAAGATTAAATAGTGGTAATCAGCTGAGCAGCCACAGCATTCTCTGCAGAGCCAGGTATCACTGCCTTGTTTGCAGCTGGGGAAACTGAGGCAGGAGCAGGCAGAGTCTTGTCCCAGATCACCCTGCAAATCCATCTTATCCTGCTGATGCTCATGTTTGCCACTCACCCTCTTAACTCCACCAGAGCCATTTCACACCCTTGGGTCCCACCACAGCCAGCAATGCCAGGCAAAAATGATTTATTATTATTATTATTACCCTGCTATTATTATTGCTGCCTAGATAATCCCCTGTCAGAATATAAATCTGCCTCCCCTTCCAGTGTGAAAGTGTCCTGCTTAATGATGCTGTTTTCCTCTCACTGATACCTTCAGCTCTGACATATTGAATGTTAATGGCACTGGGAGAGCTTCGGCTGCTCATCCTCTTCAGAAGATGGGTCATTAGCATCAGCCATCCTGGTATGAGTACTGCTCTTCCCTCCTCCTTTATTAAGATTTGCTTTGCTTCGATTAAATTAGCCACACACTGTACAGCTTGCTTCCGTGGGAGGGATGGATGCCTCCGTTATCACCTATTCCCTCTGAAAAGGATGGGGGGGAAAAATATACAATGCAGCCCAGGATAATTGAATGAAAATTTAATGAGCACTTGAGAGAATACGTTAAGAGAAATGCCAATCGATAGCAAACTGATTTCCTGGTTTTTAACACCAAATGGACTGGTGCTGGAGAAGTCATTCCCCTCTGCCCATGGCAGAAGGCACAGGGAAGGCTGAAGCAGCCAGAGGTAGCTGTGCATCAGGGACTTGGAGGCAGAATTCAATTATTGAGGCCCTATAATCATTGTCTAGATGAATACCCTGTGTGTGTGTAACTAACTGCCCTCTGGCTGTGGGCAGCGCGGGGCGGCTGTTGTGTGAGGAATAATATCCACTGACCCCAGCAGAACATGGATGGAGGCTCAGCTGCCCATACCGCCTGTATTTCTCATGTAGGTTTAACTGCTTGGCACTAGGCAGCTGGTTAAGTGGTGGGAATGGGAAGCCTGACCTCCCATTGAAAGGATGGAGGTGGTCCTGCAATCTCTGAGGCTCTTGCAAGAGCATCTTGAGACAGGGATCCAGCCCCTCCATGACCCTCACATCTCCCACGCCAGAGATGCCAAAGAGGAATCGCCTTTCCTATGCTGCAATTGCCTCTCTGGCTGACCTTGGATACGTCCCAGAGGGAGATTTCAGAAGAGAACCATGACAAGTTTTCAAAGAGCAGTGGTCGTCCCAGCCAGGTTTTCCCAGCCTGGATTTTCCTGGGAGCCGAGGCCAGTGCTTTCCCCAGCTCAAAGCCTCGCCAGCTGCTGAGTCCTTGATGAAAATGTGATGCTTTCTCTCCTGGGGCCAAAGGCTCCCATAGAGCAGCTCTGGATTTGGTCCTGTGTGTAAATCCTCACTGAAACGGGTCAATAAAGAAAATCTACCTGGGAGGAGTGGGGGTTGCAGATCTCTGCCCGCTGCCATTGGGAAGTGGTTTTCATGCTCTTGATGAAAAAACAGGAGGCTGCACAAAACCTGCACTTGATTAACTAAAACAGCCCCATGTGGGGCTCTTGGCAAGCAGCACAGGCACCTCCCCGCCTGCAGCAGGCACCCTCCCATGAGTCAAGGCCCTGCAAACTCAGGGCTAGTTTTCCACTTTTAATTACCTTCTTTCCATAGAGAAAGGCTTTGACCAGCCACCCTGGCGGGAGCAGGAATCAAGCTGCCTCACAGCCCCATGGACGGTCCCCATGTCCCCAGACGGCCCCAGAACACTGCTGGAGGTCCTTTTGGACATGCTGATGCTCTCATGTGCACGTCCACCCTGCCCAGCCTACAGACCATGCCTACTCAGTCTGGGTCCCACCGTGCCCTGGGAAGCTTTGGTTTCACCCTAGATGCCACAAGGTGGGGGGATCCTTGTACCTCCCTGGCACCACCACCCTCCCGCAGCCGCCCCACACAAAGCAGCTCATTCTCTGCAGCTTCCAGCACCGTGCTGCAGCAGTAAATATTGCATTAGCTGCGGTGGGCTGGGTCCCTGGGCCCTCCTCCAGCTTGGCAGGCTCCTCTCAGCCAGCCAGCAGAAGCATGGAATATGTGAGCTGGACAAAGGGCAGAAAGCAGCCCTGGGGGGAGTGGGAAACATGACTGCCAGGTCAGCAATGGCTTACCTCCATCCTGCTTCCTAAGCCATGATGGGTGACAAAACCCTTGCGCAACATGTGGCTTTGGTGGAGTTAAAATCTTCCTCTTGGGGGAGGTGGCAGAGATAAAATAAAGGTTTTGGACTGAAGCACTTGGGAATCAAAGGCGAGCAAGCTTCCAGCATCGATCTGAAAAGTGCTTTTCCGCTCCCAGGCGATGCTCTGGGGTTTTGCCGTCGCGATTTTGAAACTTTCTGGAATTTGTTGGGTTTTGTTTCTGCTTGCTGGGAAAGGTCACGGCTTCCCAGGCAGGGAGGGAGAGCTCTGCTTTCTGAAACAGCCCTTCGCTCCCTGTCATTTGGGAGCCTAGCTGCCCAAGCTTGCCCACCATGGAGGTGTGGGGCAGAGGGTAACCCAAGAAGACGAGACAGAGGCATTAATTAATCTCCACGAGCTAAACCTGCACACAGAGACCAAAACCAGTGGGACGAAATAAATCTGAGGTGGTCCTTCCAAAACTGCCTGGCTAAGTGAGTTCCTGGTCCTGACTCCAGCGTTTCCCCTCTGCTCTGCACACAACAGGCCTTTTGTTAAATTTCACATCCTGAAAGAATTTAATAGCATTTTTATTTTTAATCCATCACATGTGTTTTGTTTGGACTAATCTGACAGGGCTCCGTTCACAAGCAGCTCTTTTCCAACATCACTAAATTTCTCATGACTTAACCTGTTGACAAGGACAGGACGTGTTCGGCCCTCGTTACACAAGCATCATTAGGTGCACAAGGACTCTGCAGCCTGGTGAGCAGATGGGGTGGTCAGAGGTTCTTTTGCTGAGGATGGGAAGAGAAGCACAGCCCTGCTTTGGAGGTGAAGCTGTCCCCCATTTCTTTCGGAGGGGACTCCAGGGCTGCTCAGCAGCTTGTTGTGATTTTGCATAAACCTGTGCTTCTGCAAACCAAACCGTCTTGCCTATAAAATGTGGTTTTGCTGGGGAGGAACTGGTATTCACATTTCCCAGCTGAAGGACAGAGCTTGGGACTGTCTGGAGCAGCAGCACTAATATCCCTTAATTGACATAATTCAATTAAGCCCTGCAGTGGGGTGCAGCCAGGCAATGAATCAGCCCATCCACCACCAGCCAGGAGCCAGCACGTGATCACAGCACATTCAAACCTGGGCTTAACGTTAAGACAGGACTGAAGTCTGCCTCCGTGCAAGAAAACGTTTGCTCCTGACGTGAGCATCCTCAGGTCCTGTTGTTTTTCCTGGGCTCAAGCACTGGGCTGCACAGCAGGCCTAAATTGGATCAGTGGTGCTCCAAAAGAGATAGAGAGGCTTTGCAGGCACCCAGCCTGCCTTCAGGCTTATGCACACTGCAGATGTGCCTTTGAGCACATCTGGATCCTGTCATAATTTGGGCCGTGAATAAAACATGCCAAAGCGAGCTAACACCCCCGTGAAGCGCCTTTGTGTGATCCCTCAGAAGCACCCGGTTCCCAATCTGCGGGTTGCTGCTTTAATCAACTCCAGACCTTGTTTTGAACATCAGATACATTTCAGTTTGCTGTTCCAGAAGACATCCCTCTCCCCTCCCTCATCCCTGAACGGGAAGTGGGAAGCCTATACACAGCCTTGGAGCTCCCTGCCTGCTGGGGGCAAGGAACTATCACCTGACTAAGGCTGGATAGAGGACAATAGCACAGCAAGGAATCCCACTTCAGACACTCCTGGCTCAAGAGAAGTCTGGCTAAGAAACCAGGACCAAGGCTGTGGGGCTCATCTGCCAGCCCCAGTGAAGCCACAACCAGGACATAGGGCTGCCCCTCGTGCCAGTTCTGCCCAGCGGGCTCTCCTGGGGGTTGGTTTTAACTGGGAGCTTTGGAGGGGCACCACATTGTCCTGGGATCATTATTTCCACACACAGGTGATTGTTTGCGTTAAATCCAAGCCAGCAAATGCGGTTATCACAGCACACCATGTCCTGGGCTGGCAGCTGGCTGCTGATGGAGGCTGCGGGTGGAGAGCGTGCACTATTTAGAGCTGCTCAGTGACAAACAACTGGATCTTCCTCCCTGTTGCAGACAGCAGCGTAGGGTGCTGGGTGCAGCGGTGCTCTGGCCACAGGAGGACATGGCTCTACAGGAGCCTTCTGGGCTTGGTGGTCTCTTGGGTTTTGGAGCATCACAGTGAGTTGCCATCTACAACTACCAGGTTCTGTAGGTCTCTCAGGCTTTGGTTTGACCAAAACCAAAGGCAGAATAAGCTATTAAACAGAGCAGTTCCATGAGCCTTTTGGGAGGTCTGGAAGGTCCTGCAGCAGTCACCTGGGGACAGGCAGTGGGTGCTCTGCATTTATTTATCCCCTTCCATAAAATGCCCAAGCATCTTCTGCCAAACCACCACAGTCCCCTGATTAAATCAACGAGTGCCCCAGTATGGCAGGGCTTTGAGACCGCCCAGTAGATCAGATCAGGGGTGGGTCCTGCTTTTGGGGTTGTTCTGACGCTGGAGTCAAAATGAATCGTCTCACAAATCCCGGTTTTGCCATAGATATGCAATCAAGCCCCGACCGAACTGGAGGAAAACTGCGCTGGGTGGAGTCCAAGGTGCTGCGTTGCACTGGTGGATTTATTTTGCTCCCTGGAACTGGAACCCTCTGAGCTGGCTCCTAAGCTGGGACAGCACAAACTCCAGCCACTCCCTGAGAATAAACCTAGCTGGATAAACTGTGAAGAAGTGAGAGACAAACATCCCATTCACCAGCTCTCCTGGAGAAGTCGTCAGGATAAAAGCCGTTGCCAAAGCCACTGTAACAAAGGCATCTCTCTCCAGCACACCAGAGTGGGCAAGGATGAGCCATGGGGTCAGGGCTGAGCCAGGGAAGAGACAGGAGCCTTACAGCTGTCAAGTTTGCTGTGTGGCCATGGGAAACTTCCTAGTGTGGTGCTAATCTCATTGGGGGAAATCTCTCAGCATGGAGCTTTGGCCTCTTGCCTGCAGGAAAGGAGATCAGCACTTCTGCACCACGGAGTTTCAAGGGCAAACTGGAGCTCTGTGTCTAAAAGTGGACATTAGTATGGGGAGAGAAGGGACCGAAGAATTGCTGGTAGGAAATAGAGAGGGGACTGAGGCTGCTTTGTCCCCAGGTAGGCCTGCCCAGAGCACACTTGGACCTACTGCTAGGAACATCTTGTGAGCATGATGGGAAGAGAGATGAGCTGTGCTGGCTGGCTTGCTGTGGGACAAAACCCTGTGCAGCCCTAATCTTGCTTCGCAAAGAAGAGCTCCCAACCATGCATGCACCCCTACACCCTGTGCCCATGCCCCACCTGGCAGCACCCACCTCTCACCAATGCAGTGTCCCCGTGCCTTCTTTCTGTGGGTTGATTTTCCACTTAAAACATTTATTCAGAGCAGATCACAGACTACTGCAGATTCGGGCCTGGCAGCACCCAGTTTTTGAAGGAAAGGGTCACTTGCTGTTGTGCATATGAGTCCGGAGCTGCTGCACTGCATCCACCCTGGGTGGGAAGTTCCATATGGGGCAGGAAGGGATGTGGTCCAGGGCAGGATGCTACCACAGCTCACTAGTTCTGCCCTCTGTTGTACATCAAATAATAACCTCCTCATCCAGAGAGAAGCGTCTCCAAAGGCATCCAATCCCCCACCACCTTTCCTACCGGAAAATCCCTGTCCTGTGAGTGGAGCCCACTCAGGTGCAGCCTCATCAGCACAGCATCCCGTGGAGGAAATATGGGATCCAGATGCCAGGAGCAGGGTTTGGTTTCCTTTAAATATAAGGCACACGACAAAGTCCAAGCAGAGACTATTTATTGATTTTAATGAAAGTAGTATGTTGCCTCGAATACGGATGTTAATTAAAAGGCACCCGCTGCTGTTTATCGCTGGCTGAGTCTCTGGCAGCAGTAAAGAGAGAAATGAGTCAGGGAGCTCATGCCAAAACCTCCCCCTGGGGAAGGTGGATGGTGCCGGGAGCGGGATGCGGGGCCGGCACATTCCTGCTCCTCTGCTTGGAGAGAGCAGCTCCGAAAATAAACTCTTGTGAAAGCCGGGCCTGGCAAGCCATGTTAGTACAAAAGAGGGACTAAAGCTCATGGTGCAGCCCACCAGCCAGCCAGTCCCACACAGCACATGGGTATGGGCAAATCCAGCCCCAGCTTCCCTGTTTACTTAATAATTTCACACAATAGCATCCTTTATATAGATAAATTTTTTGTTTTTCTTCTCCTTGTTACGCATCAGACCACTGCGCAGACAAAGAGGCACCATGCACATAAAAACTTGCTCCATCTTGCCTGGAGGCAGCAAATTTAAAAGCAAAATTGAATTCTTAAGGCCCCATGGAAAGTCACTAAACCTGCCATGCAAGGTCTGCTGGCACAAAGGCAGGGACGCTAAATAAAAACCCCTGGGTGCATGCTATATTTTTCTGGTATTGATCCAGCACACAAAGGCTCTGAGCACAGAAGCAGAGTAGAGGTGTTTGGGGTATTTTTTTGTCTGGAAAAGAAAGACAATTTCAGCTCACGAAGGAAGCATCTTGCTTGTACCCAGTGTGCTGGGTCCCTGGGTTTCTGATCATGCCTCACTGCTGGCACCTCCTCCCTCCACAAAACCCTCTGGGGGGGTTTGGAGGGTTTGGCAGGTGATTTTTCCCCCAAGCACTCAGAAACCCTTGGGCATTGTCCTCACCTTTTCTCTCCAACGTCGCTTTCTGAAGATCAGTGGTGGGTCAAACCCTGCTCCCAGACTCTGCTCCCAGACTCTGCTCCCATCCCTTGAAAAGCTTTGGTTTCTTCTCAAGCCTCCTTTTCCCCCACCTTGTACAACACATGCAGCCAAAATTCCCAAATTCCACTATGGGAAGGAGGCCCACAGAACTGGGCTCCTCAGCTGCCTGCAGAAGGGTTCACATCCCTGTGCACACCCCAGCTCTCTCCAGGAACATAGGCTGAAGCTGAGGACAACAAAATCTATAGAGAAAATACATTTGGCCTGCTTCAAGCAATAGTCCATTAAGAGTGCTTCTGTGGGTTTTGGCCTACTTAATACAGAGCTTGGGGCTAAAAGCAATGTCAAAGCCAAGATCAACTCATTACTGGAGGTAATTCCTATAATCTTCTATTAGATTACTAGTATAAGATGTTCAGAAGCCTTCCAGAGGCTTTTGAAGTTTCTGAGATTTTTTCTGCTCTTCCTTTTGGCATTAACTCTCATGCAGCCTGGTTTTTTCTGGGGGTACCCTGTGTGTCACCCCCATGCACAGAGGATTTAGGGGCAGGCAGGGACACGCCTAACTTGACTGTGCAGAGGTGGAGCCTGGGGTCCATGCTAAGGATAAATGGTGCTCAGGCGACTTTTCAGCCAACAATTAGACATGTTTGCTCATGCATTAGCCAAAGGTGCCTTCATGAGCTCTCAGTAAACAGCACCAAGATCCACCCCTCCTCTACAGAGACCTCCTGGAGCAGATCCTTATCTCCATACAGGCTTGTGGCAGGGATGGACAAGTTACCCCAGTCCATGGCAGTGGGATGCCCAGGCACTGCTCATCAGATGGTGGCAAATTTGTGTAGATGGAGAAGAAAAGAGCGAGTGCAGCCATTCACCTGTATTGACCCTGTTCCTTGCCAGGCTTCCCACATCAAACAGCCCATGTGGGTTACACAAAGCAGGCTGGCAGCCTTCGAAGGGCTGGTCTAGCAGCCTGCCCCTGGGCACACTGAAAACAAATGCAGTGAAACATTTGGTTAGAAAATGGTTTGGGGTTTTTTCCTTTTTCTTTTTTTTTTCCTTTTTTCCCCTGGGTCTGCAAGCTGGGGCTGAGTCATCTCCAGCTTTCCTCAATGAGAGATCTAAAGCACTACAGAAAAACTAAAAAGCGACAAACCAAAACATGTCTGTTGTTTTAATCGTGGCTGGGTTTCACAAGACATAGCTGGTCTGGGCTGTGATGCAACTGGGTCTCTTCTTCCAAATCACACACACGGATTGTGTTTCTTCTGTGATCCTCTCCCAGGCTGGCAGAGCTGCTCCATGAGCGCCCTCAGACACTCCTGGGACCTGCTGCCCTGTATGTCTGGGAGCACATAACATCAACATCATAATCAGCAGTACCTCTTGCCTTGTTTTGCTCCTCTCCAGCTTGAAATAAGGCAGTTGCTCTTCTTAAACAAGCAGCCATTACAATCAGATGCCCAGCTGGGCGATGATGTTGCTGTGTGTTAGTAGCCAAAAGGCCAAGTGGTTTAGGAGCCAGTCAGTGCAACGTGGCCATGAACATCAGTGGCCAAACACACCTTGCCTTCTCCTCTGTCTCAGTTCTCGTTGTGCAATGGCACCCATATGCATGCAGGAAGATTCAGGCATGATTTGTTTCACCTGTAGGAAGGGGGTGAGCTGCAGCCGTGGGGATTTCTGGTATAAAATAACAGTCTTAAGAGGATATGGGCCTATTTGAGCAAGTCCAGAGGAGGTCATGGAGATGCTCTGACCACTAGAGCATATCTCCTATGGAGCCAGGCTGAGAGAGCTGAGCTTGTTCAGCCTGGAGAAGAGAAAGTTTCAGGGAGACATTAGAGCAGCTCCCAGTGCTTAAAGGGGCTGCAAGAAACCCGGAGAGGGGCTTTGGACAAGGGTCTGTAGGGACAGGACAAGGAGGAATGGCTTTAACCTGACAGAGGGGAGACTGAGATGAGCTCTTAGGCAGAAGTTCTTCCTTGTGAGGGTGCTGAGGCCCTGGCACAGGTTGCCCAGAGAAGCTGTGGCTGCCCCATCCCTGGCAGTGTTCAAGACCAGCTTGGACAGGGCTTGGAGCAACCTGGTCTAGTGGAAGGTGTCCCTACCTGTGGCAGGGGGAGTGGAACTGGATGAGCTTTGAGGTCCTTTCCAATCCAAACCAGTCTGATTCTAGGATGTATAAGGGGTGTAAAATGCAGCCAGAACCCAGGGCACACTGTGCACAGACACAGCCAGCACTGTTTGTCTGCTCTGGGAATACTCAGAAAAGCCAGTGAGAAGCTTAGGGATTGCTGCTGAGCCTGCAAACACAGGCAGCCATAAGGTTCCTGCATAAGGACACCGGAGCAAAGGGCAGAGCTGTTTTCTCCTGCAGCATCTAAGCCCAGGCAGCTTCTTATCCAGAATTGCTGGGTTCTTCTTTGCCTTTAACACAAAAAGAGAACTCACAATCCTGCTCTGGTCCATTTTCCCATTCTCCTCCAAACCCAGCTGCTTCCAAATTGTAGGGTGAGTGGGCATATTTATGAACTGAGAAAACATCAACTACAATGCTATTTAGAAGTTTGGGTTTTGATGAGCAACTCTGTTTTTTCCATGATGTAAATCAGCCTCTGGGTTGCATTCTGCTGTGAGGTCAGTGTTTTGATCTGAAGGTGATAGTTCGATCACTGGGAAACACCTGGAGAAGGCCTGTGTCCTGCTGAAAATCCTGCCGGGCTCTTCCCATCTGTTGTTGGGATCATTTGCTACATGTTACCTTTTAGAAATGTACTCTTTTCATTTGGCCAGGCAGGAAAAGCGGTTTGAAAACATCACAGGCAGGAGTGATACATGGAGCATTTTCCCTCCTCCCCTGCATCCTGTGTGTCCCAGAGGAAACAGAGCACCTGGTAGTGTAGGTTCCTGTATAACACTAGACAGCCTGGATCCATATGCAAGCCTAATGAGAGCTGATGCTGAGCATCCAAAAGAAGAGTATGCTGCTCATTTAGCTCCAGTGGGCACCAGCTCCGAACTCACAGTGAAGTGTGGCAATGGTGCTGCCAACACCCTCCTTTGCCCTGTGATGGGCTCAAGCTCTTATCCCACAGAAATTCCCACCTCCTCTTGAGAAGCATTAAGTTTTCAACGTGTCCAACCATCAGCTCTCAGGAATCTACCTCTCTACAATGCATGGAGAATGTAGCCCTGGACTTATTATGACAAACGTGATCAGAAGGCTGGAGCATCCTCTGCTCTGAAGACACGTTCAGAAAGCTGGGCTTGTTCAGCCTGGAAAAGGCTCCAAGAGACCTTATAACAGTCTCCCAGTATCTAAAGGGGCTACAAGAAACCTGGAGAGGGGCTTTGGACAAGGGCCTGTAGGGACAGGACAAGGGAAAATGGCTTTAACCTAACACAGGGGAGGTTGAGAGGAGGCAGAAGTTCTTCCTTGTGAGGATGCTGAGGCCCTGGCACAGGTTGCCCAGAGAAGCTGTGGCTGCCCCATCCCTGGCAGTGTTCAAGGCCTGGTTGGATGGGTCTTGGAGCAACCTGGTCTAGTGGAAGGTGTCCCTGCTTGTGGCAGGGATTGGAACTGGCGGAGCTTTAAGGTCCCCTCCGACTTTCCAACAGTCTGCAAGTCTATAAAACATACAGTATAAAAAATATTAAACCTGCTTATTGTATTATATGTATTTTCCAGACAATGGCTTTCCTTCAAACACAAGGCTAACCCTGCTCATGCAGGCACCTGTTTCCCTTGTACCAAATCCAGATCTTCACTTTCTCAAGGTGGCAATTAACCCTTGAATCCCCCTCAGGGGATATGCAGCCCCAGCTGCTTCACCTCGGGGCTCTGCCCTCCTGACCAGCAATGTGGTGGGCTTAGGCACAGGGTACCTTTGATAACAGGGAGGTGGGCAGCAGGAGGATGGCCATTGGTCTGGTTTCAGAGATGATATGTAGGGAAGAACTCATCCCAGCCATCTATGGAGCCCCACAGCTGAGGAGCATCAGGCAGTTGCACACAGGGCTATAAAAGGCTCCAGGGCAGGCTGGGGATGTGCTTATTAGTGATGCTCCTGTAAAGAGAAGGGTCTTGTGCACCTGATTTTGGACTGAAGAGCTGTTTGAGTCTCTGCTCCCTATGGAAAGGAAAGGAATGTTGCACCAACAGGCAAATATGGAGCAGTGGGGTGGTGCTGCTGCTTGTGGGGTGCTCTCTGTGTGGCTATACTGTGGGTCTGGGTGTCAAAGCAGGGAGGTGTTAGAACAGAAGGAGTGTCTCCTGGAGAAAAGAAAAGGCAGTTGGAGCTTTCAGCAACTGCAGGAGTCACCTATCAGTCTTGAAGGGGGTATATAGGAATGCTGGGGAGGGACTCTTCATTAGATACTGTAGTGACAGGGAAAGGGGTAACGGGTTCAAACTTAAACAGTGAAGGTTTAGGTTGGATGTAAGGAAGAAATTCTTTCCCATGAGGGTGGTGAGGCACTGGAATGGGTTGCCCAAGGAAGTTGTGAGTGCTCCATCCCTGGCAGGGTCCAAGGCCAGGCTGGACGAAGCCTTGGGTGGTGTGAGGTGTCCCTGCTTATGGCAGGGGGATTGGAACTAGGTGATCTTAAGGTCCTTTTCAACCCTAACTATTCTATGATTTTCTTTGTAGTCCAGGAGTCAACATGTAGCAACAGTGCTGTCTAAGGAGTCTCTGGGGTCTGTGTGTGGAGGCTTTGCTAGAAGTTAAATGTACCTTTACTTTTGGTGCTTTAGAAATGTGTTGTTTGATTGTAGCGGTGAGCAGGGCCTGGAAGCACAAATGTGGGAGTGTATGCTTATGTGTGTGTATAGAAAAGTTTTGAAACCAGAGGGTGGCTCTTACCAGGCTGGTGTCACCTGTTGCTGAACCACAAGCTTTGATAGAGAAGCTTTGGTGGAAAGAGTGCAAGATATTGCATGATGGGAATCATAGAATCCCAGACTGGTTTGGGTTGGAAGGAATCTCAAAGCTCATCCAGTTCCAACTCCCTGCCATGGGTAGGGACGCCTTCCACTAGAGCAGCTTGCTCCAAGTCTGAACTGAGGCAAATGAACTGGCAGGCTCTTGGCTGAGATTTGTGGGGTTTTGGGAGTCACAAACCCTGTAGGTTATCAAACACATCTTCAGACTCCCCTCCTGCCATGGAGGTGGACGGGGTGTGCTTCCTCCTCTTCATGTGGTGAGTCACGTGTGCTACCCTGCTGCAAGATCACCAGAGGCACTGAGATGAGTGAACGCAGCCTTGCAGGAAAGGCTGCTTGCTTTACAGTGAGGTAGGGGAGTGAAAAGCTTACACGCATACACATTCTTTCCTACTAAACATCCTAGATCCCGCAGCTGGTTTCCCTGTGTGTGCTGCTGCTTGCATGCAGTGAAGTACTTTGAGACAGGGGTATCAACCAGCCACTGCTATAGAACAGGTTGTTGGGGCATTCCAGGGGAAACAAATTGAGTGTTTCCTTGCCAGGCTGCTGGGGAGTTAATCAAACTCATCTCTTGCATGCTGGAAAGGGAAAAGGCTGAGTCTCTGCTTGACCACAGCGCTGCCTGCATGTGGCTGATGTGACCCAGGAGGAGGGTCCTTGCTTAGGCCCCAGCCAGTGTGGCAGGTAAGAAGATGTGGTTGCAGCTGGCTGAAACAAACCAGGTGAAAGGGCTGAGGAGGATCAAGCAGCAGCAGCATGGTTATTTGTATCATCAGGCCTTGATTTGAATACAACAACAACCACAGCAGCAGGAAGGTGAGGAGCTATGGTAGTAGATCTGAAGAGTGATTACTGCTCCCCCCCCCATAGCTTTTCATCCCTGCTACCTGCCACAGCTCAGTTCTCCTCTGCCTGGTTCTCACAGCCTGCTGCACTCCCTGAGAGGTTTCTGGTCCCACCCAGGCACAGCCACAGCAATGAGATCTGCAGAGCTGCATGCTGATGCCTGGGCTTGGTTAGTCCCCACTGTGCTGAGAGTCGTGCTCCCATCCTCCTAGAAAGCATGAAGTTTTCTAACTCAGAATAAGCTGTTGCAGTGTAAACCCTTCCCAGAGCTGGCACAGGAGCCAAGCATGCACAGAGGGAGTGTGGTGGTCCTGACTGCCTGGGGGAAGTGGGCTGAGAGCTGGGCAGCTTGTGACTTGAGTGTAGGCCTGCTCTCTCCCGTGTGCCCCTGTGTGTGCTGTGAAAGCAGGTAGGGAGGCTCTGGAAGCGCTGGGAGGAATGACCTCAACACTTCCATACTGTGCCCCAGCTGGGCCCTCCTAATTTAAAGCAGGCTAGAATTATATGAGTGGTAAAATCTGCCAGTGCCCTCCTGGAGGGTCAGGAGCACTGGGAAGCCCCAGTACATTTGCCATGGAGAAGTAAGCAGTGCAGGACCTGGTGGCTCCATGCCACTGGATGATCATTCTTGGCCAGCTTTGCCTCAGTTGAGCTCAGCCACAAGGAATCGCATTGCAGTGTCTGTCTAGCAATGGACATGTAGCTCCCTGTTGCTGGCCTCACTGTCAGAGTTGGGAGCCAACTGTTGGGTGCTCTGTTTGTGGCAGAAGAGAAAGTAAGAGCATATTTGCATGCTGTGGCTACACCCTGCCTCAACCAAATTACCAGCAGATGAGCACAGGCACACCTCCTGCCTGATCCCCAATTTATGGCAGGGAGGGGAAGGCGAGTAGGGGAGGGAGCAGCAAGAAAGGCCATTGTACATGCAAATACAATAATTTCTGGTTCACCAATGCTTTACTTCTGATGTATTTTCTCACCACTAGCAAACTGGTCATTATTCTGCACATGTTGGGGTGCAAAGGGCTGGTGCCACCCTGTCCCTGCTGTGGATGCCAGCAGTGCTGGCTATCTTCATTGCTGTGCCTGCCTGGGGCTGTGTGCAGGCAGAGCCAGTACCTGCACAGCCTATGGGAATGCTGACTTGTCTGCAGCCACACACCAGGGCTGGGATGGAGAACAAAGACAGCATTTCACCTCCCCACCGACCCAAGCAGGCTTCCTTCTAGGAGAATTTATCCTGTTTCCAAGGCAGCTTCCCATGGGAGCAAGCCAAACAGAAACAGCTGTGGGTGGTGGGGAGAAGGTGGCCTCCTCATCTACCTGGTACAGCTGCTACCTCTGAGGAGCCTAGCTATGAAACGGGGGATGTGCCAACTGCCCCCTTGCTCTTTTGGGAGGCACAGCTCAGCCTTGGTACCTCTGGCTTTGGGTCGATCCTGTTGCAGAGGCTGAGATTCGCCTGTTCCTGCAAATCAGCAGCAAACCTGCTGAGCAACTTTGGTGCGAACTTAGTTAGTCCAAGCTTCAGCAGTGGGAGAGCAGGATCAGTCCGTTTGCAGCTCCTCCAGAGAGGCTCTGTAATGAAGCAGTCCTTTGTGCATAGCAGGAATGGAAACAACAGCCCTCAAGTCTGACCCCAGACAATTGTTTTCAACAGAGAGAGCTGGGGAGGCAATTAATAATGTTTAAACGAAAGAAACAAAAAAAGCAATATTATATCTAGAAATTCTTCTGAGGATCAGAGCTGTGACAGAGAGATATATGCTTTAGTATTTCTGTCAGAATAAGGGACCCTCCTGAGAGCAGGAGGTTTTGAGGCTCTTTCTGTCCCACTGGACATAATTTAAGCAATGCATTACTGCTAAAAATCACTAATTTTACCCAGTAGATGAGTTCCAAAGGGTCATGTTTTTCCTAGTTTGCTGAAAGGACAGGGGATACATTATTAGAGAGCCACAATGCAAACAGTAGTTTCTGATTAGAAGAGAACATTGTCAGCATTTCTCCAATTAGGCGTGGGCATCAAGTTCCCCACATACAAAGGGGCTGGTAGCAAACCTTCATCCTCTCTGCTGGGAGCGAGGAGCAGGCTAAGAAAATGCAGCTCTTTTCCTTGGAGCTCCTGTGAAGCTTCTCAGGAAGAGCCAACTTTCCTACTCCAGCTGTCAGTGCCTCAGCGTGCTCCAGTCCTGCCATGAAGGGACCCCCTCTAAGAACAAGAAAGGGTGTTTTTTGTGTCTCCTTCCAGACCTTGCCCTTGCAGAAGAGCTGTGTAATGCTAGTTCTTCTATGACATGGCTGCTCATCCCCTGAGACGTGACCCCAGACCACCAAATTCATTTTGCAGAGCCCACCAAATGGCCATCTGAGATCAATTAGCTTGTCATTACTCATCCCCATCAGATCTGAACTGCTGACCTACGAGTGAAAGTCCATATATTTATCTCCCAGCAATGTGCAGACCCATCCAGCTATCTAATGAGATAAAGAAAAGAGGAGGAGGTTGTAAAGAAAAGCGAAGGAGGTCATGCTCTGGCCGTCCATTGCCTGCTCCAATTAGCTTGAACCCAAGGGCCCAGTTGAGCTCAGCTTGATGGAGAGACTGAAGTCTCTGGGGTGTCCAGCTCTGTAGCAACAGACTGCTGACCAGAGCAGAATGGCTCCTGTTAGTGACGGTTTGAAACAATTTTAGAACTTGAAATGCCATTTTAGCTGTGCATTTGAATGGGTGCTTTGTTATTTTAAACTGCTATTCATAGCTAGTTAGTAGCTCGAATTAGAGCCTTATTTATTGAAGAAACTAGATACGCAACCCAGAGGCAATATTTATTGGGTTGTGTGCATTGAAAGTTCATTATTTAGATGAGGATATTTAAGGTGGAAGGAGATATAGCCCTTTTAATTACAGGAACATGAACTTGACTGAAACATTTGCTGCCTGCAAAGGCTGTAATTACTGCACATGATCCAATTCTTCACTTAAATCTAAATGATCCACAGCCCCTTTCCTCATTTAAATTTATGCGTTCTTGCATATCTGTTTTCTGGTAATTTATGGGGAGCCCTATGAAATAGCATTAGTCTGAACACTGAATTACTTCAGGATACCTTGGAAGCACTCTTTGGGAATGCTGCTCCAAGATCCCAGAGGTCTGGCATGTGTGGATGCCATGGTGCAGGTGTGGTGGATGGTGGTTAGGTGTCTCATCATACGGACTTGCAACAGGCTGGAGTATTGTCAGAAGCAGTGGTTCTTTGTGGAGGGTTGTAGGTCCCCTTTCTCTCCCCTGCTCTGCAGGAGATGGTCTCAGACAGCCAGCCCCTCAAACAGCACCATTGTCAATCATTCCCTGAACACAACTCAACACATGCCTCCAGTGGGATCTGTACCTCTGGTGGGCAAGGTGCTGTCAGCATCACTAGGGCTTTCACTAGTGCCTTTCTGGCTGTGGGTAAGCTTGCTCAGGGACAGCTTCATGACAGTGGCCAGCACAGGGACACCACTGGTGTGACCAGTCATCTCTGGCTATGTTCATTTAAACACAACTGTGAGACTCATAATTCAGAGGGTTTACTACTGTTTAATTTTTTACCTAAATATAGAATGATAGAATGGTTTGGGTTGGAAGGGACCTTACAGCTCATTCATTTCCAGCCCCCCTGCCATAGGGAGGGACACCTTTCACTAGACCAGGTTGCCTTATAGTGATGGAGAATTTTATTGTAAGCTGCATTCCCCCAAAACCTTCTCCAGAGCACAATAGCTATTAGGAAAACAAGCACTGGCCCCAGTAGGTAACTCTGTATTGGTGTTGAGCTTCTCAAATTTCAGTGTGGGTGGGGTGTAGTGTTGGCTCCTCTATGATTATTTTAATTAGAAATATCCAGAGGCAAAGGGCAGCAGAATGTGACAGATGAGGCTAGTTTGGTGTTAGTGATTCATAGTAGAAACCCAGAAAGAGCTGTTCTGGTTTTTAGAAACAATGTGCCTCAGCATAAACTGTTGATACTGAGAGCTTTTAGGAAATTGCCACAGCTTGGAAAATAATTGTTCCTTTTCTAGAAAATCCTAGAGTTAATCAAAACTATATGATTAAGACTCTTCAAATGTTTTCTTTGCTATACCTTTAACTTCCAAATAAATCAATGCCTCTATGGAATTATTCAATTGACATAAATTTGTTCCACCTAAAATGAATAGCAAGCCTGAGAAAGTGATAGGAAATTGTTAATTCATCACTGCCTGCCTTTGCCCACTATATATTTCCACTAATCAAAATGCAACCTGATATTCAATCCAAGGAAAACATTAAAAAAGTCCATCATATGCCACAAGCTTTCAAAACTTTTCTAAATCTGATAGCAAGAAAACGTTGTACATCTTAGTCATTAATGTATGCTGTGGAAAGATAAATGTAAGGTTCAGTTTCTACCACAGTTGCAGCAACCTGTAATTGATGGCCTTCCTACAAGATTCATGGGCTGATGGAACAGTGGTAGGGGGACATTTCAATATACTCTGTTACAGTCTTGGGTTTCAGTGTTTAAACTTGCAGGGAAAAAAAAAAAAATCCTGTCTTTCCGGCCTTGATTTATAACAAATATGAAGCACAAACATGAGTTTCATTCAGGTCAATGGCTTTTAGGCATGTGCTGAATAAATGTCTTCCTGAAGCGGGGCCTTACCAGTGAGCACTGGTCATTGGAAACATATTGGTAAGGTAAAGAAAGCAGCTGCTCTTCACCTAGTATTTCTGCCTGTACGACTCGGGATAAAGCTGTGCTTGACAAGCCAACCCCTTGGGGCTAAGACAGTGCATCTTGCAAGAAAATCCCACAAGAGTAATGAAACTTTGGAAGAAGTTTATGTTGTGTTGCTGTTGAAGCACCTCTGAGCTTTGTGCCAGGTGTGTGTGTATTGCACTGGGAGTGCCAGAAATGGAAAAGTGGCCCATCCTTCGCCTCCCAAGACGTAGGGAGCTGGAGCATCTTCTGTCCCAGATGACTATTTTAATAGCTGCTGCTGGCTCAAAACCCCAAGGAACTGCAATTGTCTTTTTGAAACCCCATCTCTTGCAGGTGCTTGGCACTATATTTAAGTTGGAGGTTAATCGGCAGCAAACAGGCGCACTGCAGGGGAATGCTTGTCATGGCAAAGGCTTTGCATGCTTAAAATGCAAATTAGGAGATCAAAAAGACAATGAAAGTATTTAAATAGCTTGTGTAGATTAATGGAAAATGCAGGAAAGCAAGAGAGGGAATGTGGCCTTTGTAAGGGCCCAAGGGTTTCTGAAACTTCTGGTGAACTACAGAGATGATAGTACAGGAACACACTAAGAGAATTCAATGCTGGGCAGTATTAACAATCCTCTAAGCAAATAATTAGTGAAAATAAAACTGCTCCAAGAAACAGAGGCTGTGACTCAAGGCCTTTGAATTGCAGCTGGTGCTTTGCTCTAGCCCATTTTACGGAGCTGAGCAGGAACATAAACTACACCTCAGTTTCCCTACCTCTGCTCTCAGGATTTGAGGTATTCCTGTAACCGTCTCTAATTTGTTTTCTTGAGTCTTTGAAGGGAAAGCAAGATGAAAAAAAAAGTGAATACTTTGTGGGAATGTTTATGAAGCCAAAGCACTGAATTTTAGTCTCTTTTAATCTTTTGGCAGTCATGTGTTCCGTGGCTACATATGTTTTCTTACAGAGCAAAGCATAATCAGCTTTGCATCCTGTATTGCCACAAGCACTTCCTCTTCAGTTCAAAGGCAGTGCAGAGGAATTGAGATGGAGAGACACATCTTCATGTCCATATTCATGTACACCTCTGCTTTGACTGTACTTTGAATGTAGGTTCTTGCACTTCATAACTTGTTTTCTCACTTCTGTGTTGTGGCAGTGTCGCTTTCCCTAGAGAAAAGCTTGTCATTAAATACCAGCATCTGAGAAAGAAAGTGGAGGAGGATGGTTCATTCAAACCAAAGGCAGCAGCTTGTTCAACAGCCTGCCTCTGCGCTTGGTACTGCAGCTAGTTAGTTACCCAAGGTACTCAGTTTTGTCTATGTAAGCATAAAAAAAGATGGATTACAGGCAGCTTCAGAGAAAAAATGTGCAGACCTGACTTTCAAAGCATTTTGCATGCCCTTGACATGAAGTCGAGTGAAAGCTGATGTGCAGGCTGCAGCAATGGGACCAAGAAGCTCCCAGGCAGTGAGTTCAATTGTTGTATGATGCTCCTGGGCTTTTGTTAGATGTTTGCTGACAATCACCTTATTTCTAAATGCAGTGTTAGTGATAAATGCTGGGAAATGGACTTACAGATGAGTGCTTGCTAGGACTTTGTGTTCTCCTGCGCCTGGGTGGAACAGTAGTGGTGGGTGGCTTGGACACTGAACTCTCACTGCCTAAAGACCAGACTGACTCAACTGCCTTTGATTTCAGAATGACCCAAAATAATTCAGGGGCTGTAACTAACTGATTTTCTTCTCGTGGACAGAAAGTGGAGGTTTTTCCCAGCTTTGTGGTTCTCAGGGGGAATTTGTTTCCTGGAGACACTTTCAGGTATCTGTGGCTTTTTCTATGGGAGATCAAACTCCAGACATGCACAGTTTAGGGGAGAAAACCCACTGAAATTCAGCCTTTTGTAACCATGTGAAGGGTGATGCACCTTGAAACGGGGAGAGTTGGACCTTAGAGCTCTGCTCTTACATTAAAGTGCTTGACTTAATATCTTCTACAGAGAACAGTTTCCCACGTTTTTGTCTTGCCTGCTTGTTTGCTGAGCAGTGCCCAGCTTATGTCTCTCCTTTGGCAAAGAGAAACAGGTCTGCCATGACAACTTACTAATTGGAAAGGAACTGCAAAGTAATGGTTAGTTAAGCTTCTTTGCTCCTTCATAATGATGTGCAAGCCTTACCTTGGAGGTGATGGACTATGCTGCCTGCAGGCAGATCTGTTAGGAAGGTAATCCTTCAGTACCGTTGCAGGTTGTCTTCAGCATATTATCATCCAAACCGGTTGCTAGTGAAGCTGAAGGTGTGAATGCCTTGAATCTATTTGGCTTTTACTGGAGGCAGGAGCCTGAACAGACCCTAAGACAGTAGCACGAAGAAGAATGCACCTGCCTTTCATCTTTGGAAATGAATGTTGCTTCAGGTTCCTGCCAGATAAAGACATTAAAGGGCAAAACTCTGAAATGGCAGTAGATGCCTTATGAGAGCAGAAAAAAAGCCATTAAGATACCATGGTTTAAAATGAGTGCATTGCCAAATTGAGTGAGAGCAGATGTGACAGAGGCCGGGATCCAACACTATGGGAAATCACTGTGCAGAGTGCAAAACAAGAACCCATCCTGAATTAATTGTAGTTGTTTCCCATCTAGAGGCAAACCAAAGAAAAAACAGGTGAACAATTTAGTACTACTGCAAAAGTTATCATAAATATGAAGGACATGAATATAGAGTCTAAAAGGTGATGTGGTGAAAGAAAACAAAAACCTCTGGATCTCAAGAGATCTGTGTAGCTCAACTCCAACCTGATAGTCATAAATTTGTTGGTACAGGCTTACATTAAGGAGGCTGCTGTTAAGAGCAAAAGAGAAGTGGTAAGGAAACAAGCTGTTCCCAGGGTCATGAGCTGCCCACCAGACAACCTCCCTTGGGCAGCAGTAGGTCATTCTCTGTTGAATCTTATGATACTCTCAAGTGACTTCTGATCTCCACAGGCTTCCTATTTGACTTTCTACGATTGAAATGAAGCCCTGAAAGAAGAGGAACAAAACCAGCAGATAAGCAGAAATCCCCATTTTATTAAGTACTTAGACATACAGCCAGGTTGGAAGTAAAAGCAGGAAGTTGAAAAGTAGGTGATGAAGACTGGGAGGAAAAGCTCCCATTTGGTATCTTTCTTCAGAAAGAACCACAGCAAACTGCTAGATAAAACAGATGTATGCAACCTTGGATCTGACTACAGAGTGGAAATCCCCTGGCTGAAGAAAAGGGGATGAAGTAGCTGTAAGGAGATCCTAGAGCAGTGGACTCAAATAAACCCTAAAGCAGAAGCAGCAGCAGCCCAGAAAAGGAATTCCATCAACCTGTGGCCATGAAAATGTGTGTAAACTTTTCTGGAATTCCCAGGGAGAAGAACAATTTGGCTTGAGAAGTGTTGTATGCAGAACTCTAAATACTGGTGTCATTAGTCCTCCCCAAAGTAGTTTTTGATGAGCATGGACAAGTGGCAAAACATATATGTGCCTCTGCTTCATCACTTCTCTCAGATGGGGGTAGAGATATTGTCTCTGTTAAAACATGGATGTGTAAAATAGATCACTTCAATTATGAGATCTTTTTATTAAGAAAAGAGCATTGTAGCTCATAGTTAGCATGTGTAAATGATTGTGTATAGAGTAAATATTGAGCCTTGATGTGTCACCTGGTTCACTTTCTGGCTGCGCTTTGCTCAGGCAGGGATGGTTGCACTCCATCTGCTTCTGACTACCTCCCATGGTAGAAACTTTCTCTTGCGAAACCTATCCCAGGACTCAAGTTATCTTTACAGTTCAATATTCTCCTGTTACCTAATCTTGATCTTGTTGCTGTCATCTGAACCCATTCATTACTGCTCACCATATCTGCTGTGGAGCACAGGTTTTTGTATATACAAGAGGTGTCTGCATTTTTATGAGTGGGTATGCGCTGATCAAGTGTGTCAGGTGGTTTTCATTGTGAAAAGCAGTCTGACTACTTACAGCTTTCCAAAGCTCAAGGATTTAGGCTAAGGCTTTTCCATGCCAGGCATTTCCTTCAAGCTGTTTTCCACCTCCTGCTTTTTTCTTCCTCTTTGCCTTTTTGTTTTAAAATGCAGCCAAAAATCTCAGCTGTTTCTGAGAACGAGCTTAGCGAAGGATACTGCTGCATTATGGCTGAATAGGAGAACTTTGGTGATGGGGCTATTTTTAGAAGTCTTGAGTGCTCTGATCTGAAATCTGGGAGCAGGGCTGTGACTTGAAGATCAGCCAGCTGGGTGTTTACCCCCCAGAATGCCACCTTTCCATGGTGGACATGGGTCAGTTGGTCTGGTTACAGCCAGGGAATATCACTTGATACTGAGATGTTTCTTGTGAGATGCTCAAGAGTTCAAGCAAATTTGAGAATGGGAGAGAAAGCAGGTTTCAGAAATTCCTTCAAAAGCTTTTAAATTAGGTGGTGTTGGTGAAAGGGGAAAATGGAGGTGCAAATCCTGAGGAAACCAGCCTACCTTCATTCAATGCTCCCCAGAGCAGCCCATGTTTGTGCAGTATATTGTCATTTGTTAACACCACTGCAACAGAATCCAACTTTGTACTTCAGCTGTATTTTTCCTCCTTTAGCTTGCAAGGGTGGCTTTGTTTCCTTGCAGACATCTAAGACTGCTCAAAATCTGGAATCTCTGATGAAACCAGATCTATCTCTGATACACATTAATCATGGTTGGATTACGGGCTTGGAGTAGCCACTGGAATTTCTTTCTGGTGAAACTGGAAGTAACCTTTGTTTCTCTTTGTTCTTGTGGGTCAGTCTCAAGCTTAACTGGACATTTACAAACGTTGCAGCTACTAACAGAGACCACAGAGGTGACTGAGAGGTGAAGAGTAACATCTACTGCTCTTGGGCATTGCTTCTTTTGCTACTGCTATAGCATTGGCCCATAGACGTCTTGCTGATCTTCCTGTCAGTAAGCACAGGCATGGGCAGGGGAAACAAAGCACAAAAATGCAACAAATTGCAACCCTAAAAGACTACAGAGAGGAAAATCTACATCTAATAGGAAAATCCTGTGGTAGAGCATGCTGAGAAATCTGCCTTGGCACATAAAGAAGGCAAAGAGGCAGCTGGAAATCTACCCTTCAAGTTGGAATATTCAATCAAATCTGCATGGGGAAATTCTTGTGCACCTATGAATCAACCAGAGAATAGTTTGGGACAGGGACCTTCAAAGCTCATCTAGTCCAGCTCCCCTGCAATGAGTGGGTACATCTTCAACTAGATCAGGGAAGTCAAGGGAAGCCTGAGACTTCATTCTGACCCAGGGTGTGCTTGTTTGGATCAAGGTGGAGGACTGAGGCCATCCTAATTCCTAGTCAGTATAAACAAATAACTCTAGCAACAGAAGAGAAGCATGAAAACAAAGCTACTGTCAACACCCTGCCTCTTTGAAATCCTGTCCAAATTCCGAAAGGATAAGATCAATTGAACAAAAACAATAACAGCACTGTATTAAAAGAAGGTGAAAAGGCAGCTCCCTCAGCAGCACACACCCAACAAGTGGGCTTGGCTTAGCTTTGCTTTGCTTTCTTGGAGTTGACATGAAGCTAGTGGAGTTCAGTAGTGCCACAAAGCATAAGCCAGGTTTGGGTTTTTTTCCCTTTTTTTTTTAATTTTTTTTTGTTTTGTTTTGTTGGGTTTTTTTTTTTTTTTTTTTTAATTTTTTTTTGTTTTTGTTTGTTGGGGTTTTTTTTTTTTTTGGTTTTTTTTTTTTTTGGTTTTTTTTTTTTTTGGTTTTTTTTTTTTTTGGTTTTTTTTTTTTTTGGTTTTTTTTTTTTTTGGTTTTTTTTTTTTTTGGTTTTTTTTTTTTTTGGTTTTTTTTTTTTTTGTTTTTTTTTGTTTGGTTTTTTTTTTTTTTTTGGTACCTTTGTGTGCTTCATAATGAAAGCATCAGTTGCCACCCCCCGTGCCAGAGTGCTTCAAACCTGCCTGCGATGGAATGTGTTGATAACAAAGAATATTTCCTTGCGGACTTGGTTTGAGACACAAATTTAAATATTGCTAACTTCCAGTATCAGCCTCAGCAAGAGAATTCACCTCTCAGTCTTTCATCAGCAAATGGTGGCAGCTCTCCCTATCTATGAATGTCTAATTAGACAACAGGCTTCACAACTTCATCTCTCAGTCTCTGCATTCACTTCAGTGAATTCTCTGAAAGCACATTAAAACAGCCAACAATCCACTTGTTATGATACAATGAGGCAGCCTGATTTGTTAGGGGTAAGGAAACAACTTTTGATCATAGAATGGTTTGTGTTAGAAGGGACCTTAAAGCAGTTCCAGTCCCCTGACACTGGCAGGGACACCTTCCATCAGAGCAGGGTGATACACGCCCTGTCCAGCCTGGCCTTGAACACTGGCAGGGATGGGAAATAAACATGATTAGTGTGTACCAAGACAGCAGAGCTCTGCTTGGTGCTGCAATGCAACTTTTGCCATGAAAATTAAAGTAATTCTTTAAGAACAAGGTTTTTTTTTTTTTTAATAATCTGACAACATTTTCCCTGCCTTTTATAAAGGGGAATTTTAATTTGAAAAGATAAAGTTGGGTGTGTATTGTATGGGTGGATAAAGTGTGTGTGACCAAGGGGACCAAATGGCAGTAGAAAACCTTTTAACTTGTAGTATCTTCAGGAAAACTTCCTGGAAAGAGAACAGGGCATTTTAACAAAATTCTCATTAAGATTAATGTGAGTTGTGCTGATAAATCCCCTGGAGCTGTCTAACTCTTCTTAACAAATAAGGAATTTTGGAAGAACAGATCTTCTTGTGCATAAATTTCTTTGTTTCTCACTAGGAAAATCACTTCCAGCTAAGATCTGCTTGTGGCAAACCTCCCCTCCTGGGAAATTTACTGATATTTTTATTTCAGTTGGCCAACGTCTTAAAATCCTGGATTACAGTTGGGAGTTCATTTCTGCTTTGTTCATAGAGAAGGTAAGAAAGCTTTGTAAATGCAACTGCTTTCTACCACTGGATCTAAGAGAGAAAAGAATTCTAGCTCAAAGCTTAGAAAAATAATCTCTTTTGAATCTGAAGAGTCACTTGGACATTATCTGCATTGAATCACCTCTGGTAGTTGTACTGAGTATAATCAAAACTATCTCAGACTGTAACAGTGATAAAAATGTGTATGTGCAACAAGAATGGGGCTTTGAGTCTCTGTTTAGCTTTCTCCCCCATAATCTCAAAATCAACCCATGAACAGCTATCCGTACAAGTGCTTGGTTTCCATGCTTTGAATGTACACTGTGATGCTCATGCAGGAACAAGAAAGAATGGCTGTAGGACCAGATACTTGTGCTGTCCTGCATGTGAGCTCTTCTTTCACATTGGCCACCAACTTGGTTTGCATCAAACCATTCCTTAGTGCTGTGTATGGTAGCAAGGAGGGATGCCATAGAACACCAAGAGGCCCTGAAGATTGAAAACAGAAGAGAAGCAAATAGATTTAATCCAAAGAGATGATGTTGCATTTAGCTTATCAGAGATGTAGCTGGTGGAGGCTACTAGAGCATGTTTGACTGTTCCTCAGACAGGCTCTCTTCTTGTGACCACCTAGTGTTACCCTGATTCCTTTATGTGGAAGAAAACCTTAGATATCCTGGGTGGGCAGCTCCTGAGCTGCCAGAATACTACAGCAGCTTGTGCTGGGCCCGAGGAACTGAAACTGGCTGCATCATACATTGTCATGTTGCTTCCTGGAAGCTCTTGAGATCTGAAAATCTGCAGGGAATTCTAGAACAGCTGCAAGATTACACATCTTGTTTGGCACTTGTATGTTCTGTTGTGCTTCATGTCTCTAAAAGCTGTAAAAGCCTCTTTACCATAGCATGCCACCCCAAAACCTATGCATGTATTTTTGAAGACCTTTTTACTGGATTAAGATAAGCAATGTAATCAGACAGCGTGACATATGACAGTACAGTAGATAGGACACATAAAATCTGTGCCTGAGTAGCATACAGTTGAGTCCCATCAGCATTGTATGCTGGTAACAGCATCTTCAGAGCTCATTTCACAAAGACAGTTTTTAAGCACTTCCTTTTATGTACGTAGGCTTGGGTGAGTCATGCCTTGTTCTCAGTTAAACTTTCTCCTCATTGCTTAACATCAGGGATAATGACAGTGCCTGGCTCTTTACATGGAGATTTTGAGATCTTCATCCTAAGATTTCAAGTCATTCGGTAGGTGGTGGAATTGAGGCATGAGAGGTGAAGTGATATGCCCGAAGTCACTTAGCAGGCCCCATGGAAGGCTGGAAGAGACACCGAGTCCTGCCCTCTGCTTGCTAGACAGTGGAGACTGAGTTCAGGTAATTTTTATTTTTCACGATTTGTGCTGTGACTGGTAAAACAAAAACCAACCAAACAAAAAAGGGTTTAAATATAAAAGCTGCAGAGTTCCATTGCAAAAAACATGTGTAAATAGTACAAACACCTACTTTGTCCATCATCACTGTTCCAACTAATGAGTGTGAAAGTCAAAAACCCTTCTGTGATTACCTGTTTTAGTTCTCTGTGTAGTTCAGCCTCTGTTGCATCACTGGAGGAGTAATGATTCTGAGATTAATTTCATGTTGGTTTCCAGAAAGACCTGTAATTCTCCTGGTTAACTGACAGAATTTAAACAGATTTTCAATTTGTTTTGATGTTGTATTCTCCCAAGAGAGTGCCAAGCTCAATCAGAGGCCGCCTTTACTACATCTGACTCCTGTACCTGATATCATGCTCTACTGCCATAGTTGCACATCCCTGAGCTTTTTATGGTGAGCTGCTAACATGCAAGTGTCACAGTGTTTTCAGGTGGATGTCTCAGGCTGTACATCCCGTGTTTTTGTGGGAAATGCCACATGCAATGTTATTGAAGCAAAGGCTATTTTTGTGTGAAGTGCAATGGTAAACTGCCAGGGCTCAAAACCAGAGTGTGTAAATTGCCTGACTGGGAAAGGATGGGGTTTTTTTTTCTGGCTTTTCATTTAGGCCTGCCAAGGAAGACTTAGGTCTTTTGTTGCACTATGATAGTAACCCAGGTTAAAGCAGAGGTGTGAATGTTGGGACTGGGCATTTGAGCTTTGACAGCTTCGGTGTGGGAAATATCTTGGTTGAGTCCTCCAAATGCTTGGGAACAACAAAGGCAGGCAGAAGTCCTGTTCTGGTAAGGGAGAGTCCCATTTGGTTATTTCAATTTGCAGCTGCAGGCATTTGTTATGAAAAAAAGTTCCAGCTTTGGCATCTGGAGTGAACAGATATATGTCCTGTAGCCTGGTTTAGAGAAGAGAGGCATCAGGTGCTGCTTTCTCCCTCATACTTGCCATGCTTAGAATTTTTTAACTGGTAGGCAGCTTCCCACTCAGAATACAAAAACTAGATCATTTTGTTTAACAGTGTAGTTTGACTCTTTTCTCTCTCTGTGTACTGTCTGAGGTGTTTAGGTATCAACTTTAGACTTAGCCAAGTTCTAAAAGCTGCGTATTATCACATTTGGAGTCCCTACATCCATCTCTGCTTAAAGTAAGTCCACGGACTCTGATAGCTCAAGGCTCTCTGCACTGCCCATATCCTTAATAGGGTGGTTTCGGGAGTCTTGAGATAACACAGATCTTTATGCTGATGTATGCACAAAAGGCTGCTCTGGAGGTGAGTTGGAGCATTTCAGTGTGGCATCTGGATGTGACTGCGTGTCCACAAACTGATCGCTGGTGGGGTGACTTCAGTAAGGATATTCTGGCTGGGAGCATTGGTTGTGGTAGTAGGGAAATGAAAATCAGTCTGGGGGAAAGAAGCCAGTTCACCTGCTTAGCTTCCCCCCCGACTCTCCCTGAATTTTATAGAACCCGTAAGTATAGACCTTGCATAAGTGGATTACATGTCACGCCTAATGTGCATAATTATATCTTGCAATCAGTTTATTAATGGATCTATAATCACAGTGTAGCTTGTATATACATAACACTGGTGTTTGATTATGCTGCAGCTGCCATAGATCAATGGATACACAGGAGTCTTGCTTATTAGTGTCTCACATGTGTGAAATCCAGAGAACAATATAGTATTGGTGCCATGCAGTTGTTCATCAAACACTGCTACCTCGGGGAAAATAGAGGTTTTAAACGCATGGTAGAGAATGGTTGGAGAAAGAGCACTATATGCAGGACTTGGCACTTGAAGAAAGCTCCCTTTCTCAAAAATATCCCATCTGTAAACCTTTAAATGGTGTTCTGCTTCAATTACCTATGCACTGTAAACACGTTAAATCTCATTTTGGAAATGAGTCTGTTCTGAGAAATCACTTTGAAAGTAGCATGCCTACAAGCTTGAGCATTTCTGTTTTCTGGAGGTGACTCACTTAGTGGCCTGATGAACAGTTTATGTCCTTATGAATCAAGAGAACAAGGATCTGAAGACTAGGGTAAGTCTTAGCAGCCTGAACCACTCCAAAAGGCTTTGCAGAGATTGCTCTGAGACACCTTTTGGAGGCAGTTGCATCTGGTTATGCACAGGAAGAAAAGGTTTCTAGCTTGTTTTGGTGTAATGATGATACAGCGCCAAAAAGCAAAAAAACCCCAACAGTCTGAGCTGCAGAAGTCCGATGAGTTTGTGCCCCACCTCCAATATGATAACCTTGACTTTCCTTCTCATGTCCTCCAGCTACCACCTGTGAAGCTGCTTCTGATCTCTGTTGACTGGCTGGCTGGTGGCAGGTGACTCTGGCCAACAGGGTAAATAACTGGAAATCATGCTCTCGCCTTTTTTGCAGCAGCTGTGTTAATTTGTGTGTCTCTCCTCTGACTAGCTGAGAAAAAAAACAAAAAAGTAGGAACTTCTGTATTTAAGACCTTTTTAAATGTTGGGGGCTGAATGGGGCGGAGTGAGGAGGAGCTGTTCCAATTTCACAAGCTTTCCCTGATGACAAATCAGGCCTAAAATAATTTCCTCTCAGTTGTATCTGTTACAATATAAAGGAATCAGTTCCCTTCACTAGGGTGATGGTCTTCAGAGCAGGAACTTTTTTTGTGTGTGTTTGTCAGCTTAGTGTAGAGAAACTTGAGAGATTCAGAAGAATAATCTGAAACCATGCCACTGCTTTCCATCTTGCCCCTTTCAGCTATCCTGTTTCTGCATCAGACCAAGTAACACCACAAACAAGAGGCAATTCCTTTCCCATAATATTCACTCATTTTTATTTAAACCAAAAAGTTTTGTGAAGAGATGAAAACTTCAGCATGCCAAACATTAAATGAAGAGCTACCTGGAGGAAAGCAGTCACATTTGATATTGTTTCCAAAGATCTTGAAAAATAAATGCCAGGGTCAAAAATCCAAACTTACTAGGTGATTGTCTCTTGTCTTATTTTAGGGCTTTACAACCACTCATCTTGATTTTCACCTTGGTAAATTATTATTATTATTTTTAAAATTTTTTTTACAAGTTCTTGTTTGAAAGAAGGCCCAGTGAATCTGGGGGGATGAGGAGGTGGGAACCACGCAATGTACTAGCAAGAAGTAAAAGATTATCAGAGGTTAAAAGAGCAGATTTCTACCTTATGAACTTGGCAGTTCTCCTGCAGGTCTATGATCTGAGTATTGATCTTGCTGTAAGATGGATAGTGATATGGATTTTTTTTTTTTTTTAAATATCTTATTTTTGCACCTTTTAAATGTGCCTGACATTCGGGAAAATTTTGCTTAAGGGTTGGTATTAATCTAAACTAATCAAGGCAATATACAACTTTTTTTTTTTTTTCAATCTCAGTGTATTTTCGCGTTTGGTTAGTATTGAAGAAAAGCTTTTAAAGCACTTCTTTCAGTGCTTTTAACCTCTAAATTTACACGTATCAAAAATCATGAGATACAGCTTAACTTCTCATAGCATATTTTGTACATTTAGGGAAAAATCTATTTTTTTAGGAGCTATGTACGTAATCAGTTAAGGGATCAGACAATACCCTCATTATTATTTTTATTATTAATTTTCTTATACTGGATTCAAGTCATGCCTTCTGGCTAACCTTAGCATTGCCCTCTTCCAACTTACATGAGTATGTTCAAAGTTAAGATTGTAATACTGAGAGATCAGAAAACCTCATTTCTTTATCAAAAGATCTAATATGCTCTAATATATCTTTTTTTTACATTGGCAATGGGTATCGTAATATCCAGCTGTTTTTTGGCATGTGCAGCTCCCGAGCTGTGAGAAACCTGGAGGAGTGATTGTAGGAAGAAAGTAACAGAGGTATGTATATCTTGCTATGCTCTTAGGCTGAGTCAGCTGTAAAACGCCTATTTGTGAAGACGAAGAATTAAGAGATGAGTCTGCTGTGTTGGTGCTGTGTTTTTAGCATGCAGATATGTGAACTTCACAAGTGCTGATGAAGCAAAGTGCTGGGTGTTTTGCTCTGGGCTGACACCAAGTTTTCAGGCCATCCCTGCTGTGCTCATGGATGTGTAGTGCTTCTGCTCTCCTAGGGAAGGAGCAGGCCTGAAATTTGGGTCCCTGCTGCTCCTGCACTGTCCTGCCAAAGGGACTGATGCACCCCCCCCGGATGGACGGGCTGGGGACAGCAACCAGACGGCACCTCCAGCAATGGTGGGTGCTGAGATTGCCCTTAGAGCCGAGCTGAGCCGAGCCATCATGGAATCATAGACCAAACCATGTTGTAAAAGTTAAGATTTGAGTCCAGCAGTCACCCCAGCACTGCCAAGGCCACCAGTAAACCATGTCCCTAAGAGGCTCATCTACATGGGTTTTGAACACTTCCAGGAATGTGATTTCACCACTGGCAGCCTGTTTCAGTGCTGGGCACGCTTTTAATGAAGAAATCATTCCTGATCTCCAGCCTAAATAAACCTCCTCTGGTGCAGCTTGAGGCAATTTCCTCTTGTCCTACCACTCATTACTTGCAGAAGAGACCAGCAGCCTCCCAGCTCCATATTATTTCAGGCAGTTGTAGAGTGATAAGGTCCCCCCTGAGCCTCCTGTTCTCCAGACTAAACCCCCCAGTTCCCGCAGCCCAGCTCCTCATCACTCTTATGCTCCAGGCCTTTCAACACCTTTTATGCCCTTCGTGTGCAGACTCCAGGGCTGGGCTCAGCCTATGCTACCCTTAAAGGAAGCCTGAGAGGCCAGTGTGACACCAACATTGTCCCCCATCACCATCACCGGAGACTGAGTGGGTCATGGCATCAAAAGTGGGGGCAGCTGATACAGGGCCAGCCAAGACCATGTTGTGAGGGGACATTGCCCCCTCTCAACTAGGGCCTGGCTGAGAAGGGAGTCAGTCTCTTCTCCCATGTAACAAGTGACAAGATGAAATGGCCTCAAGCTGTGCAGGGGAGGTTTAGACTGGAGATTAGAAACAATCTCTGAAAGGGCAGTCAGGCATTGGAAGAGGCTGCCCAGCACAGTGGTGAAATCACGATCCCTTAAGTGTTCAAACCCAGTGTAGACGCGGCCCTTAGTGACATGTTTCCTGGTGGCCCTGGCAGTGCTGGGGCAACGGCTGGACTTGATGATCTGAAAAGTCATTTCCAACCCAACCGATTCCATGCTTCTGAGGTAGCTCCCCCCGGAGCAGGAAGCCGGAAACCATCGAGACAAGGCCTGTGAACACGGAGGAGAGGACGAAGAAGAGCGACAACCCCCCTGCTCCCCTCAGCCCAGCGGGGTGAGTCACCGCCCGCCTCACGCTGGAGGGGGGGGGGAGAGGCATTGACTCACCCCTCTCCCCGCTTCCCGCCTCGGAGGGCGGTGCGCGGCGGCGCATGCGCGGCGTTGGCGCTGGAGTTGTGAATGGTGCGGCTGTTGGGACGGAGTTTACGAGTGGGGGAGGAAGTCGGGGGGCGGCGGCAGCGCGAGCTTCGGCGGCGGGAGGAGGGAAGAGGAGAAGGAGGAGGAGGAGGAGGCTGGGGGGGGGCTAACAAAGGGCGAGGCGAGCGCTGGGGCTGGGATAGCACGGGGCGGGTGGGCAGCCGGCGGCCCCACCACGATGCCGCGGGTTGTCCCCGATCAGCGGAGCAAGTTCGAGAATGAGGAGTTCTTCAGGAAGCTGAGCCGAGAGTGTGAGGTGAGGCGGCGGCGAGCGCACACACACAGCCCCCCCCATCCCTTCCCTCCTTGCCCTCCGCGAAAGTTTCCGCGGAGGGGCAGGGGGAGCTCCGCGCCTCCCCTCCGCTTGCCTTGCCTCAGCGGGGAGCTGGGCCCCGCGAGCCGCAGTCTGTGCACTCCGCTGCGCCCTTATCGCCGCGATTGGCCCCTCCTGATTGCGCGCCCTGTCCTCCGCAGATTAAATACACCGGCTTCAGGGACCGGCCGCACGAGGAGAGGCAGGCCCGCTTCCAGAACGCCTGCCGCGACGGCCGCTCCGAGATCGTAAGTGGCGCCGAGCTCCTCTCAGGGCCCGCCGGGGCCCGGCGCCGGGCTAGCTGCGGGGGGAAAGCGGCCGTCCTGGGGCCCTCCACCCGCTCCCATCCGCTTCCCCCCCTCGGGTGGAAGGGTGGAATTCTAAATGAAGAGTTGTAGGGAGCCCTGGGGGTGTGTGTGTGTGTGTGTGTGTGAATGCTTCTCAAGAGCCCGAGCTGAAGTGTGGGGAGCGGTGGGAGGCGATGGCAGTCGGTGCGCGCGCTTAAAAGTTTTCCTTGAGGAAAAATAAAAATTCACATCTGCCGCCCTTCAGAAGGCGAGGGGAGGGAGGTTTTCGTTAAAAAGCAGCATTTATTTCCTATTTAGAAGAGCATTTTCTTCGCTGGGACGTGTCACCAGCAGTGAAAATGTGGTTTGGGGGGCGGGGGGGGGGAGGTTGAAGGGAGGTGATGGGCAGGTGAGGAGCATCTCGGAGCCACCCGCCAGTGCGAGCTGGCGGAGCTGCCTGCACGTGTTACAGTCATAACCTGCTTATTTCAGGTCCCCCGGTACTCCTCCCC
>NDXB01016258.1:93123-105180 GCA_002631895.1 Agapornis roseicollis
CCCCCCCCCCCCCCCCCTTCTGTTTTTTTCTTTTATTTTCCCAGAAACCAGCTTTCAGAAATGCGTAAAATTGTTCAGGAGACGCCAGTTAAAAGTCTCGACTGGGCTGTGTGATGTGCTTGTGAACTAAATAATGGAATCATAGAATAGTTTGGGTTGGAAAGGATCTTAAAAAAGTCAAAAGCTTTTAAATTAAGCTTTGAATTTGCGAGCTTAGTCCAATTTCTCTCGTTCACTGAGGTTAGAGGCTGCTCACTTCTTCCCAGTTAAGAAGTGGGATGAAGTATAGGCTTGAGTAGTCAAGAACTGGCTAGTTATTTCCTGGTTTGATTTCTGATAGGCTTTATTTCTGTAGAATCAGCATCTCATGTCATTGTTGTTAAGTTCTGAGCTCTTTGCTGTTCATGAAATGAAGAAGTAGCCTCGCATTTGTAGTATATAATCAAAGACAAGGTAAAAATTCCTTTTGCGTAGAAAATAACTTCTGTGTTCACCAAGTTTGGTTTATGATGACTCTTATTTCATGTGGTATAGATATTGCTAGTCAGGGCACGATGGAATTACTCGTATGCACAATGAAATTATTCTTAGTGCATCCCAGCAAATACAGTAGAATACCAGTTACTGCGACTAATCTTGTTCATTGCGTTTGTGAATAAAAGAATAAACACTCAAGTACATGCTTACCCTTTACTGGGTAAATTTATTTTTAGCTGAATATTAGACTGTGGTTTTAGAACCTGTGATACTGTTTTGTAAGGAGGCCTCTGTAATCTGTTTCTTAATTTTGCTACCTTTTTTTTTTTTACATTCATTTTGCATTATGCATGTTTGCTTCCTTTCAAAAGTCACCAGGGAAACAATGGGTAGGTAAGGAAAACATCGTTCGCTAGCATTTGAAGTTCATGAGGAGGCGAAATTGTGTGGTATACCTTAGTCCTTCCCTAAAAAATAAACAAATGGACATATAGGTTATAATCGAGGTTTCTAATGCAGGCTTACATAATTACTTCGTATAAATGGAAAATCACTGTAGCTTCACCCCTGTACTTGCTGCCATCTTTCTCAGACAGAACTTCATCCCTTGGAAGCGGTACCTATTCTGTGTATTTTTACTTACACGTAATTATAAAACAGCATCTCAGTTTCTTGGTCTGAAACATCTGGTTTTGGTTTGTGAACAGGGCACAAGTAGTCAGGTTTATTAAGAAATGTAGTGTGTGTAATGATTAATGTTAAAAAAGAGCTAGCTATTTTACTTTTTTCAGTCTTGAATGTTTTTTGCAGGCATCAGGGATTTATTCTTTTATCTCCAAAGGGAGCCTTTGCAGATGACCTTAACATATTTTCAAGCAGCAAAAAAAATGCAGAGAACAGCTTAGGGATTTAATATAGAATCACCAGTAGGTTGTTGGCTACTTCTGTCAAATAACGATTGAATAAAGAAAATAATTACCAGTATTACTGAGAAATTTTAAGGAAGATTTCAGGCTTACTGGTATTGTTTTGATAACCTAAAAATAACTTGCATGTCCAGTTTGTTTTGGGAGACTTCCTAACTAGCTACTTGTGTGGAAGGTACCAGTATCTATGTTGCCTGTATGTGGGTTAGATCACCCTTGTACTAGCTGATGAGGATTTTGCAAAATGTGAGGCGTATGTGTATGATAGCATTTCAGACTGAGCTTTAAAAGGCTCAGTATAGAAAATCATATTTTTTCTTACTTTCAACCTTAAGCCCAAACTTGTGGTGTAATAATTTTTTTTTAATTTTTTTTATCTTTTCTTTTTTTAAATTTGCTTGCTACTAAAATGAAATGATTGGGTTTGGGGTAGTCCTGCATGGTTACTAGAAAGACTGTTCTCAAGTTTTTTGGTATTGATCCAGGGTTTTGATTTGAGAAGAACTTGGGCATTTTAATTGGATGGTTTTATCTGTTCAAAGACAGGGAACAGGCTTCAAAAATGCAGAGAATAAATTTCTACATAGCTTTTTAGGTAGTCTGTGGCTTAAATTTTGCCTGCGTGACTCCATGGGGATGTGGGAATTTGTATACTTTTGTTCTCTGATATTTTTCCCATGTTTTTTCTTAGCCATCCAGCACAAGTTGGGGGGTGGAAGCAGGGAGGCATGGGCACTTCACAGTCTTGCTTGGTTTCCCAGAAAGCAAGTATAGTACCCTTGGGGCCTGAAGAAACCGGAGCGGTTCAGAGGGCTGCAGTGGTTAGCTGCTTTGCGCTCCAAGATCTTACTGCTGGGCATTTTAAACCTTATGAATTAAGGAGTATAAATGTGTATTGGCTGAAGATGCTTGGAGGTGGGAAGGTAGTTCTTGAACAGGCTAACTGGTGATGACGTAAGAGTCAAAAATATTTGGAGGTAGGTATATGTATAACTTTTTTGTTGATACGTAAATAGAATCACTTACGAAAGCAAAGGGATAATCCAAGCTGGTCAGCTTGATACTGACTGTCCGTGGTCTCGCAGTTCTGATGCTTCCTATTTGTGCAAGCTTATCCTTGATGAAGCTTCTGTTACACTGATTGAAATGCTTGGTTTTGTATTGTGTAGGGCAAACAAATGCTAATGTAGCAATACAATATTTCCACCTCCCCCCCCAGTATTACTAGGACTGATTAGACAACTTTAATGACATTGAGAACGTGCTTAACAGGAGATCGGGAAAAAAAAAATCTGCTTTTAAGGATCATCTATAAGGGACTGATTGCGGAGTATTACTCTTCCTAGGTGGAGGGCAGAAAGGCAAGACAAAACTCTTCTATTTCAAAATGGGAGGTATTAATCCTATGAGAGACAGTGTTGCAGTATGTGACCGGAACTATCTTAGATAACTATTTAGAGCTATTGTGTCGTAGGTAGCAGTATAGTTATACCAGAAAGTTACTGATTCAGGGTTGCTTGAACAGAATGTGCTTGTCAGGAGATTCCAACTATTAGAGCAGGATTTGTACAGCTTTTAAGAGAAATTGTATCCTGGACTAATGACCATTTAAATCAAAGCAATCATGGTAATCAGTGCAGTTGTTTGGTTGCAAGAAATTACATTTAACCCTGGGATTTCAAACAGAGTTATACTCTGGGAGCATGCTTAAGTATTCACATATTTAGAGGACATAACTGTGTGTGCCAGAGAAGGGTATAAATACTGTGAACCTGACTTCTACTTGGAGAAATATTTATTTTTTTTAATTGAAATAATGTCTAGAAACTTAAATACTCTTCATGGCTTGGAGCTAGGATTACAAATAAATAAAAGAAAACTGAATCTTATTTTCATTTCATACCATAGAAAATTACTTACTTGAAGGCAGCTTATGCTTCTAATATGGTTATGTCAGTCCCTTTAATGATTTTACAAAGGGCTGCAGCTGAGAATTCCTTTGGTTGCCTTTTCTCACTGACACAGCATCTGCTGATTTGGATATCACTGGTGTCCTAACGTGGCAAGAGGGCTTTATCCTGTGAAGTTTAATTGAGCTGTATATTGATGCTGCTTGCCTGTAGATGACAAAATAGGAATATTTACATTTCAGATAAGTGCTTACATAAGTGAAGGTAGATTATGAAGGGAAACAGTCCTTTCTTTTCAGAAAGAGATGTCCCAAGTAACAGGTCTCAGGAGTTCATTTTCCTTCAGCAGTATTTCTTTTAGATATATGTAGGCTCTTTGAAAAGCATGGACAATTTTTAGTATTGCAGGGACTAAGTTGGGGCAGGGTATCCAGACAGAACTGAAAGGACAGATTCTAATGTCAGCAAAACTGATTTGAAAGAAGTATTGATTCTGTGTTGTATTTTATATTGAAAGCAGCCAATGGCAAATGTTGTCAAAATGGAATCAGATGTTTGTAACTTAATATTTAAGAAAAATGATGAGTGCATGTTTTTGACTCTAAGTATTCTCTGTGCTGCCTGGCTTAAGACACAAACTGATGTAAAAATAAATGACTGCCTGCATAATTTATGTAATGTCTTGCTCCCTGATCCTGTTTGTATTGATTTTTCTAAAAGGCTTTTGTGGCCACAGGAACCAATCTGTCTCTCCAGTTTTTTCCGGCCAGCTGGCAGGGGGAGCAGCGACAGACACCAACCCGGGAATATGTCGACTTTGAAAGAGAAGGAGGCAAGGTAAGAAGGAAATTGTTATAACTGAAAGAAATGACTATGTTGTATTCATGATCTTATTAGTATGGACTACATGTATGATTCAAAATGACTAATGTTTCATACCTCAGTGCATGAAGGTAGTCTCATGAGTACAGACGAAAGCTGGGTAAAATCTGATATTGCTTTGGTTTAGAGCATGTTAATATTTCTGGAGGGAAACACATGGGGAGTCCTGGTAGCCTTTTATTATTTTGAAGAACAGAACTTTATTTCTGTGGTCATGCTGCAACAAAATTTTGGGGAACAACTTAAATTTGGTGTTGAGTAGGTGCTTCAGAAATGGTCCAGGAATTAGACTTTTGACAATTAATTGTGGTAGACTCATAAAAATTTGCCATTTGAATAGGTTACTTCTTCGGGTCTTAAGTTGCCAGTAGCTACAACAAGCATTCACCATGTTGCTTAATGTAATGAAGCATTTTCTTTCTCGGTTTCACTGTGAGCTATAACATAGAAGCAGCATTGCTTTCACAATTGATTGCTGAATTATTATTCTTTTTCCTAAGATGATTGTCCCATAGATTAATATCGAAAGCTAGAATTCCCTGATGACAATGATGGTTACCGTGAAGTTGTATTAGATTTGAAGCCAGAAAGCTTGCTTGGTCTCATCAGAATAAAGTTACTGAAATCACTTGCAGCTGCTTTTGTTCTACAGGAAAAACATATCTTTAAAAAGTAGATGCTATTTTTTATGTGTTTTGCTGTAGATGCTTTGGGACTGATCCAAAGATCGCTGAATTCAGTAGGAGACTTTCTGCAGACTCCAGTAGGTTTGGGCCAGCAGTTAAGGCCCCACAGCCTTTCTGTTTCAGGCTAATTTCTGTATAATTGTTTATTTGAAGATTTTTAATAGACCACAGAATTCTTGCTTTTACAAAAAGTGTTTTACCCCCTCTTGTAACAAGTAATAGCTAATGCTACCAAACCTACTGGGCTGGAGGAAATACTTGAAGCATATTCAGGTTTAATGGCATATTGGGTTTTTTAAATACTCCTAGGTGGAAGATAAATATTTCCTATAGTGGGAAAAGTTGATTGGAATTAAAAAAATCTTGAGGGAGGTTATGGCATTTGGAATTCAAGTTAATGAGCATTTTTGAAAAAAACTGTTTTCCATTTAGTCCTGTGAGGCTTGCAGAAGTTTGACAAACTGGGGGAGGAAGAGTGAATTTGGCTATGCAGGGTACTTGACTGCTTTGCTGGGGAAACTGAATTGAACCTGGCTTTAACTGAAAAATATTGATTCTGGCTCACAATTGAATGAGGAATTTTTCTTGTAATGTGTAAGAAGACTGAAGTCTCTCTCCTCGCCAGTTCAAAACTAATTTCATTTACTCCTGTGATTTTTTTTTTTTTTAAACTTTGTTTTCTCTGAATGAATTCTTAAAGTACTGAAACTACTTCATCCATTTTCTTGTGTTGTCTCAATCATGTAAGAGCATGGTATACATGCTGTGTATTAAAACAGAAGATAAGCCTCACCAATGAATTCCACCCTGTGTTTTATGTGTGTTTACAGTAAATTCTAGAGTGCTTCGCAAAAATGTTTAGAAGAATTTATCAGAATGAGGCGTGAGGTGGACAAACGATAAATGGGAGCGGTGTTATGCACCAGAATGAACAAATCACAAATTCACCATTGTAATTAAACTTTACTAGTGTCAATCACATATGAATGCAGGCTTCCTGTGCACAGAATTAAACTTGTCTGGGAGTAAGCTACTCCTAGAGCTTCATAAGAGGAGCAAGCAGGATGAGAGAGTGTTTCTTACGTTATCAACAGAAACAGTTGTTTCATATTAATTGTCCTCAGATTTTGTGTTCTGTGTTTGGCTTTATTAAGAATTTCTTTCATAGGCTCCAGACGTCTCTTAACACAGTGTGATTTTTGTAGCTCTGTGCAACATTGTTTAATTGGCTTTGATTTGTGAGGCAGCACATAATGTGTGTTTGTTCATCACTGGATTTAAGCCAGCAAGGCATGTTTTTAATTATATGAATCAAAAAAAATAAATCCATAGGGGGAACTGTCAGTTATTATTTTAAGCATTAGTCTGAGATCTGGAGTGTAGATAAAATTCACAACCCTAGAATATTTTTGTTCTAGAATTCTGATCCAGTGTTTGGCTGAGCAAATGATGGCTTGGAATAGTTTATCTAGAGTTGAAGGATGTCACTACTGTGCCTAAGCAGTTTTGTACAAAAATTGACAAAGCCACCAATGTGGCATCTGTTAGAACTGCTTCTCAAAGTGATTAAATTGTGGGAAGAGACACACCCTTGTGAATCCATGTGAAAGTAAGGATTTTGTAAATACTGTTTCACAGGCTCGAGGTTTCTCATTCTGGTATTTCTTAACTGAGGGGGTTTTCATATGCTTAATTTGCCTTTTAATTTGATGCATTTTATGTTCACAGTGGGTGGGTAGGCCTGTAGTGGGTATCCTGTGTTCATTAATTCAAGAGAATGTTTCCACTTGCTTTAAAATCAAGCTTAACTTATTCTTTTTTTTGGGGGGGAGGGGGGGGGAACGACAACTTTAACATTCCTTGCTGCCTTTGACCTGTAGTAAGTTTAATTGTTTTTGAGCATTTTTATGTCATAGCAAAAGAAAAAGTTGCACTAAAACCAGGTCCCTAGATGTGTAAAAATGATAGAATGTTATATTTTGTTGTGATTGTGGGTGTGTGGAGGGTGCAACAGATTCAGTGTATGTCCTTTGTCTGGATATCCAAACCACACCAAGGCTTCCTGATCCTTTGTTGTCTGTTAATGTCCAGTTTGTGGTGTTTTTAAGTGGTTTTTTTGATTGTTTGTTAAATGGGTTGTTGGTTGGGTTTTCTTGGTTTTTTGGTTGTTTTTTTCTTGGTTTGTTTGTTTGTTATAAGATTAAATGAATAGATAATGTTAAGAAATTCAAAGGCAGACAGTGTAGTAGTCTGATGTATTGCCTGAAATATCCCATAATTGAACCTTGGAATGAAATGGAGAGCTTTATTTTCACCTTGGTTCTCTGATACTGTTAATAACTTAGACTGGTTTTTATTGTGCTTAATGAAGTTCTTGACTTTTTACTTCAGTTTTATGCTGATACCACATGAATTTCAGGCTGAACTATGTGTGTGGCCTTCAGAGCTTCTCAAAATTTGATTTTATTGAAAGGCCTCTTGTTTTGTTGAGAACTGCATGATCAGCTTTCTTTGCAGGGTTCATTTTATGTACTTCTTGCAGTAAGATAACATGTCTCGAGTTTTCATTTGTTGAGATGTTTATACAGCTCTCATCTTTCTTTCAGGTAACAAAGGTATTCCTTTCTCAAATATTCTTTTTTTTTATTGTTTAAATACCAGTCATTAGGCTGATGAAGTGTGTGAAGTTGCTTTACTTCCCCTCCCATTTATAATACTGTTCTCCATCTAATGCAGCTTAGCTTCCTGTCTGCTGTTCAGTGCAGCTGCTCATAAGCCAGGCTGTTCAACACAGGCTTATTTCAGTATAATATGCTGTGAACGCCACAACTCTGGAGGAAAGTACATCAGACACAATTGAAATTGATTCGGAGTGCCTGGTATGCCACATGTGTGATGTAGCTAGAATTTCTACTTCAGCTTTCTTCCTGAAGAAGCTGAGTGGCCCAGATTGTTGTTGTAACTAGGAAATTCTATTTAGCTGTAATTTAGTGTTAGGTGTTTGAATGAGTCTAAAAAATTGAGAAATCTCTGTGCTGCAGATGTTACAGCAGTTACAGAAACGTAATGATAAAGCTGCTTGAATGGTATTTGAATAAAAACTGTATTTAAATGGCAGCCAACAGCACCAATTTACCACTTGTGTCTTCTTTTCTCACTAGAGATTTGGTAGATATGGCTTGTCCCCAAATCAACTTCTTTTTTTCCTGACCTTATCAATAAATTTTCATAGATTATTAGGCTGGTGTTTTGGCTGCTCCATTCTCTGAGCAAATGCAGTTTCCAGTCAAACATGTACGCAGTGGAATTTTATTGGAAAATGAGGTTTAATTTATGAGAAATCACTGCATATTAGTGCTAATCTGTATTGAATCAGAACTTTTATTTTCTTTGATTTCTTTGGTCCCCACCACTGTTACATGAGACACTGTCATTTGAACAAAGTTGGCGTAGATGCTTTCTTTTTGCTTTAGGTATGCATACTTTTAAAAATCAGGTATGGGCGTCTGGGAAGCATATTTACAGCTTCAGCACCCATTTTACCTTCACTGTAGTTCTAAAGAGCCAGATTCCTTTTTAGAATTCTTCTTCTGTATTATCCTTGTATAATTTCAGTCCACCTGTATTTGGGGTTTTTGCACTGTGACCATTTAAAATGTTCTCAGAGTTAGCAGTTATTTGTATGTGTTCCCTGCAGTCTGTTTTTTCTGTGGACATAAAGGATTTGAATTTTTTTCCAGATCATTTGTATTAGGGATTTAGGAGAAAAAGCAAAAAAGCATGCTAGAGTCGTAATAATAATTAAAGATCATTCTGTGGGGTGCCACAGCATAGGGCACAAGATCTTGTCATGAGATTCATGTGGTCTTAACAGTTATCAAGACTTCATAATTTTGTCTGTAGTAATTTAATGCTCTTTCAAATTATTATGAAAGTCTCTAAAGCACTTAGGGAAACAGTACTACAACTCAGAGTTGGGCATTACCTAACAGAAGTTCATGGAGTTTTTTGTAGGTGTTGGAGGCATACGGGATGTAACTTAGTTGAAAAATTAGCAAATGCCAACCTTCAAGGGGTGTCCTGGCAATGTTTGTGGATTGTCTCTTAAGATGGACATGGAAGGGCATCTGGTAAGGACATTTTGTTTTGCAGGAGTTGTCCTGCTTATAAACAGTTTCTCTTCCAGGTTTGAAGTTGAGTTGAAGTTTATTGCATAGTTCTGCACAGTCCTTGATTGATTGTTAGTTAGTCTCTTAATGCACTGGTGGATCAGGATAATGATATTTTGGGATCAGATTTTTATCACATTCACCTGCTGTTCTCTCCCTTTGTGCTAGCAGAATTATACAGAAGTCATAGTGGTTTAGTTAATCTTGCTTCGGGAATGTGGAGTATCCTCTTATTCAGGTCTGCCTGATGACTGCATAACCCCAGAACACTGTGGTAGCTGGGAGAGATTCTTCTGTGAAGAGCAGCTGGTGGTCAGCATAGGCACACCATCTGCTGAACTGTGTGCTCTGGCCTTCGAAGTGTCTGCCTGTTTGAGCCAAGTGAAGTGGTATTGCCACATCCCTGTCATTCCTTTTTGTCTTTCTCAGGGTTTTTCTGTAAGGTTTAAGTAAGAAAGTTGGTGTGCAGTTATTTGGGTAGCAGATGAATGGGCTTGGCCTTCTATTCCGCTTGTACCCAGCCTGGCTGAACAGCTTAAGTAGGGTCTGCTTGGTTTTTTGTTTTCCAGATGCTTCATTACTTTATGTTCCTGTTTCAGAGGAGAGTGAAACTTTCTTGTTTTGTGTAGATACTTCGAGGTGTTATTCATTGTGACCTGCTGTTGCACAGAGAAGAGCTATTTAATTGAAACTCCATTTGAAGCATGGTAGTAATAAGTGTACCTTTTCTCACTTCCTCTCAAAACTGAGAGATACATCCAGTTTAGATACTATTAAGAGTTGGGAACTTGGATTTTGGAAAGAGAAATCTTCAGAGGTTGTAAGTGATTAGGTACATGTTGTCCTCTGCTGGCAAGCAGCCACTGTCTGAGATTTGGACAGTTGTTGCTGAAGAGTGATTTATCATAAGTTGCCTTCTGTCACCAGAGTGTGAGTCACACCAAGCATCTTTTATATGACAAATATCCATGGCCTTTTCCCTGTAATCCTCTCATTCCTCCCATTCTCCAGGTACTTTTGTTACTGCATGCAGCCTTGTCCATGCATCACAGTGTGTGCCACAATGATGCCAATTTGAAACTGAGTGTGAACAATACGTATAGCACAGCTGTGCTATTTGTAATGCCTGCCAATCAGCCCTTTCTGAAGTACTTATGGTCTGCCATTGATAAACCTGCTTTTGATTAGTTTTTTTTACATGTTGCAGAACAGTTATTCAGTCATGCTTCATATATTACGTTGAGCTTTTTTAAATGCATTCATTGGAGTTCTGTAGGTGAGGCTTTAAACATGCTCATACCATCATAGGATCATAGAATGGTCATCCTGAAGTTTCCGAGAAGAGGAACAAAGCCGGAGTTAGTAGCTAAATACTGCATTTGGGAGCCAGCTTTATATAAGGACAATGCTGTGTGGATGAAAGCAGTACTTGACATCTCTGCAGCATAGATACTGGAAGTTATCCAGACATTTGGATCATTGAATCCTCTTGTTTGCTTACCGGTCTCCACTTACTAAGCAAAGTTGTTAACATTATGCTTCTCTGCTCTTCTAATAAATGAATGAGGAGCATTTATTAGGAAAGAGCATCACTGTTGCGGATGTATGTTTCTTCATGAAAATCACTCAATGTTTCATATTAAAAAAAAAAAAAGATGCTGAAACATTTGTTACAAGAAACTGTCACTGTTTTTGAAAGTTAATGAAATGCTTTTATTGTCCAAAGCACAAGTAACAAAATGAGCTAATTGGCTTGCATAATTTGATGTTTAACAAGTTGGCCTGGTGAAATACATACTGTGACAATAATATGCCAAAAAAACTCTTGCAGAAGACTGCTATTCTAGGAAATTGGTTTTGGGGAATAGCTGATGCTGGAAATGTTTTATCTAAGCAGAAAGTCTGTATAATTTCTGTTACAGTAATGTTTAGACTGGAATATGAGGTCCAAATTGTAGCTGCTTGAGGAGCCTATGCAGAACTTCTGCCTTCTTTATCTATGTAAGATACTTTGCTTGGAGAGCTGCAGGCAGCAGCTCTATGTTGTGGGACTTCTGGGTATGCAGCTTGTTTTATCTGTTCATCTCAGCATAAATACAGAACATAAAACCAATGGAAGGTGACAAAAGTTCTTAAATCTGGCATAATTTTTAACAGTAAGGGTCATTAAACATGTAATTTTCAATTGAAATACAGTGACTGAGGGCAAATGTTGTCTGTCATATGCTTAAGCAGGTCAGAAATTTAGGGAGGAAAACAGCTCTGAAACTTGATGAGGGCTTTTATGTCCTGGTGAATTGTCTTTTGGCAGCAGTTGAGGAATAGCCAATGTTGCCCCACAGAGCAGGCTGGAGGTGACAAGAAGAATTTTTTAGCTTCTTTTTGATGAGTGTGTTCTTGGAAAAAAAAAAAAGGAGGAGGGGAAGCTTATATTCTTCAGTAGAGGCAATATTGGACCTTCTTCTCCTTTTGGGAAACTAGTACAATGCTTAAGAATAGGAAAACTAAGCCAGGAAGGCATCTAGACAAACAGCTATAGTGTGTAATTTTTTCATGCTACTAAAAGGCATCTGGGAATTTCTATTAAACTTGCATGCTTCTCTGTTTTTTTCCGTTGCTTTTATTTTTTTAATATATTGATGGCAAGCATTTTCACTTGGGTAGAGGGCAGTGGGCAGTAATGTCTTGTCCATATGCCAACTAGGGGGATCAGATTACAGTACCCTGCAGTGTGCTTACACGACCTACAGGTGGGTTTTCGTTGCAGAAACCATCAGGATTTTAGTTAGAGCAGACCAGAAGGCTGAAGTTTCTTACACTTCAGCAGGTCTCACAGCAGACATGAAACATACAGGATGGTACTTCCTGGACAAAGTATTCACAGAAGCAGTTTGAAGTTGGTTGGTTTTGTGGTTGTTTTTTTTGTTTAGTTTTGTTTGGTGTTTTTTCTGTTGGTTTCCCCCCCCCCCCCCCCAGCTCTTTTTTGGTGTGTTGGAGTTTGAAAACA
>NDXB01016259.1:796-67959 GCA_002631895.1 Agapornis roseicollis
TTTTTTTTTTTTCCCCGAAAGGAGGCACGGGAACCCCAACCCAGGCGCCTGCTGAGTGCAGCCGTTGTCCATAAGCTAAAGCAATATGTAAACATCCAGGGGAGCAGCTCCCCAACAACAGTTTGATCGAGGCCGGTCAGGGCAGGAGGCTGGTATCTGGCAGCATTTTCTTGGTTCATTCCTTTCTCTCTTGTTTTTTTAGCTGTGTTTTTTACCGGAATTCTCTTTTTTTCTGGGTGGTTTTGGGGGGCTCGTTCAGGGTTGGTTTGTTTGGGGGGGGCTTTTTTTTTTTTTTGCTGCAGGGCCTTAGAAGAAAGAAAACAGAAACGACTCAAAAACTCAAACCCGACTCGAGTCAGTGTGTGGCAAAGGGCTCACACGGAGGCAATGACGATCATCAGGTGAGGGGAGATGTTGGAGATGCTGGCGAGCAGGTCCGGGGCCAGGCGGGAGAGGTGGCTTTCCGAAAACTCACAGGGTGGGAAGATCTGCAGAACGTAGGCAGGCTGCGAGGAGGGAAAAACATGGATCAGGGCGGGCAAGGGGGGATAGAACAGGTGGGGTTTGGGTGTTGAAGGGCTCAACCAGCACAGCTGTGCACGAAAGATGCTGTTCAGTGTGATTCCCAAGGAAGGGAATTTTTCCATGTTTTCCATGCCAGGGATGTCAGACCTGGCTGGTTTTATCAGGAAAGGCAGAAAAATTCCCATTAGTCATTCCAGTACTGACGGCTCTTTCTGGGCTGTTCATACCCAGGGAACGTATTCAATCTGATTCAATGCAGCAACACACCTGGAGTAAATGTTCCACATCACCCAACATCTTGTCTTTAGGTGGCCAGGAGCAAGAAATCCCTAGGTATCCTGGAAGAATCAGGATACAACACCAAGGACTCCACTCCAGAAGAGCTGGAAAATGGGCTTTGGTTTGGGCTGGAGCTGCAGTGAACAAACACTTGGGGGTTTTGGGGGATCATCTTCAGTAACTACATCCATTATATTGGTGTGGGTTTGACTGGTGATATAAGAAGCCAGCACAGTAGATGTGGGGATTTGCTTTAACACTAAACCAGGCAGCTCAACTACACCCTTCAGCAAAGACAGGCAGGCTGGATACATCCCATTACCTATCGATGCAGTTTATCTACAGCATTCCAGGGCTTTCCCTGTCCGTACCTGGTTAGAGCCGGGGTTGGGCACGTTGATGATTCCTGCAGCCTGCTTGGCCTGCAGGTAGCTGATGAACGCAGCCTTGAGCGACTCCGTCTGATTGACCACGTCCTCCTGGTCTCGGCCGCAAGGCAAGGCCAGCAGCAGGCAGTAATCGCTCTCCACCTGGAAGAAGATATGCTCATGAAGGCAGATGTTTGCTGGGAATGGGCCTCTTCCTGACACACATCCATTATCTGCAGTGGAAAATCCTCTCTCTGAACTCCTACCAAGTTACAGCAGACTTGCTGACAGCTCAGCTGGCCCAGGCCATGGTGAAAAGGACTGAAACCCAATTTCCAGTCATGAATTCCACTTCCCACCTTACTCAGACTGCTGGAGGCAGCAGGAATTTGTTCCAGGGCTGAGGGATGGGTGACTTCAAAGGCTTCCCACCTCCACCATTCCCTTTTGTACCAATGCAATAGCAATCTGTATCATACACTCTCTGGGATGCAGGAATCACACACACCTCTTGCCAGACCCCCAAAACAACGTGACAAAAGCAATGAGAACCCAAGTTTCTGTCAGTTTTGTTACCCAGCTGGTTAAGACCAGCCCTGTTTCTGTCACACAGGTTTTAGCTGTCCCCAGACACCCAGCCCAGCCCCTCACCATCATCCTGCGGGCTACTCCCTCCAGCTGTGAGGCCTCGAGCCGCATGCGCTGGGCGATGCGCAGCGGGGGTCCCCCCTCGGGTGCTGGCAGTGACCGGTGAGCCAGGACGTTGTTACCGGAGACAAAGTGGAGCTGAACGGCGGCCGTGTCGTTCTTCAGAGCCAAGAGCCCCTGCCAGACAATGGGGTATTTCTGGGAAGAAAGGAGAGGGAATATTAAACACAAACAAAGGACGTGGAGCTGCTGGAGCAAGGCCAGAGGAGGCCATGGAGATGCTGAGGGCTGGAGCAGCTCTGCTCTGGAGCCAGGCTGAGAGACCTGGACTGGGGCAGCCTGGACAAGAGAAGGCTCCTGAAGGGGAGACCTGAGAGCAGCTCCAGTGCCTAAAGGGGCTGCAGGAAACCTGGAGAGGGGCTTTGGCCAAGGCCCTGTAGGGACAGGCCAAGGGCAATGGCTTGAACCTGCCAAAGGGGAGACTGAGATGAGCTCTGAGGCAGAAGCTCTTCCTTCCCTGTGAGGGTGCTGAGGCGCTGGCCCAGGGTGCCCAGAGAAGCTGTGGCTGCCCCATCGCTGGCAGTGTTGAAGGCCAGGTTGGATACAGGGTCTTGGAGCAAGCTGCTCCAGTGGAAGGGGTCCCTGCCTGTGGCAGGGGCTGGAGCTGGATGAGCTTTAAGATCCCTTCCAACCCAAACCTGGGTGGGATTCTGCAATTACTGTGCCTTACTGTGAAGCTCTCATAAATGTGGCTAAAATTTACCAGGGAAAGAAACAGCCCAGAAGGCTGACAGATATCCATCTCTACAAGAGAGGTCAGTTTTGATACAAGAGGCCAAGCTACACAGAATGTGATTATTTCTCCCTGGACAAGAAGCAGAAAGCTCCCTGGCCAGGAGAAGAGGATGGATCGATACTCACCGTCAGAAGCTGAACCATATCCACAGGTCTCTGTGACACAGGGTGAGGAGATGGCTCCTGTTTGAGAGCAGACTGGGGCTCAGGGCGATTGAGGGGCAGCCCCGGTGGTGCCCCAGCACCTGATGTCGTGGGGATAAACATGGATTGCTTGGGAACAGCCTGGGGTTGATGCGGTGACGGAAGCTCCTGCTTGATTGAAATGGCCACAGGCGAAGGGTAGGAGGTCTGGCCCGTGTCCCCTTGTGCCCTCTGAAGGTGGACGTGAGGGTCTATCTGTGCTGCATGCCTATTTACAGTGGGGTGGTGACTCTGCTCCGGCCCTGCTGCCGCTGGGCCCTTGGGATCCTGAGGGATCTGAGGGGTCTTGCTGCGAACTGGCTGGCTGGGGTGCGAGTGTTCGCCCTCCGACAGACCCTGGGAAGCAGGTGGTGGGGAGAAAAGCAAGGTTTCAGGCAATGGGCATATCAGAACTTGTTAATTCAATGACAAAGCTGCCAGGACACCATCAGGTCACTGGTGGAGAAATCTGGGTCTCCACAACACAGCATCAACCCCATTACAAGGCCGTCCCAGCAGACTCTTACCCCTGAGAGCTGAAACCACAGCCCCTGAATCCTGCTCGTAGCCTATTCTTAGCCGCAGCATCCACCCAAGGATGTCTGACCTATGCAATACCTCGGTGCTGACAATTCTTCCTCAAACACCTCTATGTCTAGAAACCTGTAGGCAGCTTCACACCTCCCAGTTTGAATCCTAGAGTGGTCCAGAAAACAGGTTATTTTAGCTCCCTCTAATGCTCAGCAGCTTTCAAATCCCACTTCCAAACAGAAGTAGCTCCTCTTGTGCTATGAACTGGAGCAGGGATTGGAGACTAACCACAGAGAGCTGAACCCAGCTCCTGAGGCCACACAGAGCCATGCCAGGGCTGTTAATAGCTCAAAGCACTCCAGGTTTCAGGCAGGAGGTGGAGGTAGGTTTGGATCTCTCACCTGAGATGGGGTCATGCTCCGGGAAGGCAGCCCGATGGGCGAGGCGCCGGGGAACTGAGGGTGCCCGAGCTGTGCCGCGGTGTGGTAGTTCCTCATGTCACCGTACACAGACCGGTAGTCATGGAAGGAGCTCCCTGTGGGGTGCATGATCTGTACCCCATGGGGTACCACTACCGGCTGTGACAGGGACAGTCCAGGCAGCTGGCTGCTGGAGGGGACGCTGAGGAGCCGGGGCTCGCTGTGCGGAGAATGAGCCATCTTCCCTTCTGAGGATTTGGGAGTCTCCTTCCCAGGCTGCGGGGTTTTACTGACAGGAGGAGTCTTCACAGCCCCTTCGGGTGTCCGGGACTGTCTCGTCTCAGAGTGGTGCTCGCCCACCGCAGCCATGTGTGGGTGCATGATCATCCGCACGTCCCGGGGCACATTGTACTGGTCGAGCCTGATGCTCGTGGGGTGCATGCGGTAATCTGGCTGCATCACCAGCACGTCAGACTGGACGGGGGCTGGCCCTCGGCACACCGTGGTGTGGTGGTAGTGCATCTCCTCCTCAGGGGGATGCTGAGAGGACAGAGGAGGCATGACGATGTCTCGTATTGGAGCTGGCTGGGGTGTGCTGGATCGCTGCGTTTTGATCTCTATCTGGGGTTGCAGAGCAGCTCGCGGGGAGTGGAGCGCTTCCGGGCGGATGCCATAAGGGATGCCGGAGAGAGGAGGGGTGTTCATCCTCACCTCACCTTGGGACAGATGGCCCAGGGACACAGTCTGCGTTACGCTGTGAGGGGGCATGATAACAGATTGCTCAGGATGCATGCTGGATATGTACTGGGGAACAGGAATTCCCGGTGCCAGCATGACCGGGGTGCTGCTGGATAATGCCGGGGATGAGGTACTGCCAGGGTGACAAGCACGGGGAAACGGTGATGGCGAGTGCCCGCTTGTACGTGGTGAATGCGGCTCCTGCTTGGTGACCCCCAGGTGGGAGATGGCCCGGTCAGTCGGGGTGCTGGGTCCCGAGCTGACGTGGTTCGCTTCCGAATGCATCTTCCCAGAGAGGGAAGCGTGGTGAGGACTAACCCCAGGACTCAAGTTGGAGGGCTGCAGAGTCTTGGTCTCTACTTTCAGAGCGGCTGGGTCAGAGAGTTTTTTGTTCACAACCATCTGGTTATGGACGAGTACAGGTGGAGTGTTTACAGTCTGTGTGAGGACTTTCCCAGGCTGAGACGCTGGAGTTTGGACAGAAAGGTGGGATGAGTCGGACTTCTCCTGTTTAATGGAGGAGATGACGGGTGACGTGTTATAAGGTTGTGTTCCTATTACCAAAGAAGAATGGGTGGAAACAGTTCCGTAGCCTGCCGAGGTCTGGGAGCCTTTCGGCGTTGGCTGAGATGGCGTGATGGGCTCCTGTTTGAGCTGAGACTTGGACACAGACTGCTGAAACTCGATATCCACAGCACTGGCTGGGGGGATCTGGCTGATCTTGGCACTAATCCGCTGAGGGCCTTCTGTCTTCTGCCCCGAGTAACTCAGAAGCACTACTCCTTCCGAGGTGTTCACCCGCAGCCCTGGACTAGAGCCAGTCTCTACAGGCCTTTCCTCAATAATAGACATAGACCCCGGGTGAAACCTGCTGTTATCATTTGTGCTTGGCCTCTGCTTGAATTTCGGCGAGGGAGCGTTGACCAGACAAGTCTGGGTCTGGGGAGCTTGCTTCACCAAGGTGATCCTGGGAGCCTCCTCCAGATCCACACTGTGGGGCATCCTGCTTATAACTGAAGTGGCTTTGGGAGCAATCACTGTGCTCATCTTCTCCTTCTCACCAAACACGGGTGCCTCAGCCACCGGTGGGTCCAAGGCGTTGGTGATAGGAACTGCTGGCTTCTCCTCTGAAACCGGCTTTATGGCCTCAATGGCGGGGTGGAGAGGTGCCTCCTCCAAGCAAGGTGCACTCACCGGCTCGGCGTGCGTTGTCGTCACATGTGTGGAGGTTATGCTTGTGGCTGAGACATACTTGGGCTCCATGAGGATCTTCCTCAAAGTGCTAGAGTTTGTGTCAAGATCAGATGCCTTCGTGTCCGGTGGGAGAGCAGGCGGAGGCGTGGAACGGGCACGGGACTCCTCATGCCTCACCATCCACTCTGGGACCTTGGCAGCACCAGAGTGAAGGGGCACAATGGTGGCGGGCACTGGGGTGGGCAGCTTAGCTGCTGCCACGGCCGAGGGGACTGCAGCAAGGGCGGTGTTTGGGGCACTCGGTGGTGTGATGGGCACGTTCTCCATAGGCGACCGTATCTTAAACCCGCTCTGGCTGCCCTCCTCAAGGGGGACCGGTGGGGAGGCCAGGTCCAGAGGAGCTGGAGCTGGTGCTTTTGGAGACGTGCTGCTCTCAGCAACAACTTCATGTGCAGCCACGATGTCAGCAGCTGCAGCCTTGCCTGTGTCAGAAGCAGTTGGCTCCACAGACACCTGAGCCATGGCTTTGGTTTGCTTTTCCTCTTTCAAGCCTTCTTCAGGCTTTGCCTTGACCTCACTGGCGGGGGGTGACTTGCTCTGCAGCCTCTCCGGCTCAAAGGCGTTGACTTCAGCAGCATCCCCCTTTCTGCCTGTGCTCTTTTTGCGTCGCTGCCGTGTGGTTTTCTGACGGCTCTTTTCCTTCCGAGCAACTTCAGCCTCCGGCAAGGTCTCTGTCTCCTGTGCAGAGTTGGACGATTCGCTGAAGCTGACTTCGGTTTCCTTGCTCTCTGCTTCTACCACGGATGGGGCAGAGCTGGGAAGCGGCTGCACCGCAGGCTCCATGACAGCCTCAGTTTCTAGGATATTATTTACTGCCTGATCTGTCTCGGGCTCCATCTCCTCCTGAGGGGACGGCAACGCCAGGGGCTCAGTGGCGATTTCAGCTTCCGATTCAGCAGGATATGTTGGTGGTGCAGGAAAACTTTCTGTCTCCCCAGAGATATCATTAATGATGGAGCCGATGGCCGCTGCCAGCTCCGTTTCACTGGCCTGATGTGCGGGTTTATCTCCCTCCTCCTCCTGACGAACTTCAGGCACATCTGCCGGTGGCTCTTTGTAGGCAGCAATGGACGGAGGAGTTTCGGTGAGCTTTGCGATGTTCTCCACAGCCTGCTCCAGTTCAATCTGCTTTGCCAACTGGGCAGCTTCGGGGGATTGCTTGGGTTCTCGGATCACCTCCTTTTCTGTTTCTGGGAATGAATCTTCCACCTCGTTCTTAGCAAAATGAGGTGCCAGGATGTCCTCTTTCGGGGGTCTCTTCATTTTGGCTGGTGACACTGCCACCGGCTCTGCCTCGTCCTCAGTCGGACGCAAGGCGCCCTTGACTTCATCCACATTGAGGCGTATTTCCACGTTTTTGAGACACACAGAGGCTTTATCTACAACGGTTTTGGTATTTTTGTACCTTCCCCTTTTGGATTTTGTAACCTTTTCTGGTGCCGACTTCTTCTCAATGATCTCAACTGTGGGGATTTCCAGCTGGGTTTTCTCCACATCCAGCTCTTTCCTGTCACGTTTCTGCTCACTCGCTGCCGGCTCTTTCTCAGTCACTTTTGCTTTACTGCCGTTGTCACCAGCACTTGATTCCTGACCACTCCTTTCAGCAGCATCTTCAGATTCAGCAGACGCATCAGCTTTCGGTTCATTCTTCCCCTTCTTCCCCTGTTGGCTGGCTGCAGCTGAGGAGTGACTGTGTGTTAGCTTCTGGGATCGAGGAGACCTCCAACCTTCGGCAGGCTTAGGAGCTTCCACAGTATCTTTAGCTTCAGCCTCCTCCACCTCCTGCTGAACTGCTTCTGCCTTTATTGGAGAGATGTCCTCCTCTGGCTTACGGCGGGTTTTTGGAGGTCTTCCCCTCCTGGGGGTCGTAGGAACCGTTGTCGCTGCTTCCTGTGGTTCCTTTTCTCCTCTCTTCCTGGTGGATCGAGTGACCTCCACAGCGTCCTTCACTGGAGACGGACCTTCATTGTCCCCTGTGGTGGCATAGACTGACCTCACATTTCTGCGCCTGGTCCGGCCTATAGGCAAGCTTGGCTCCACGTTTTCTGGCTCTGCAGCCGAACTTGGGGATTTAGCAGCGTTCCTCGAAACCTTCTCAGCCTCCACTTTCAATTCACAAAGCTTCTGTGTCTCCCCACGAGGAGAGCTCGACCTCTTGAGCTTTTCACGGTCAATCCTTTCGCTCTTCCTCGTGACAGGCTTCTCCAGGACGTTAGCTGCAGCCGACTGCACGGGAGTCTTGGAACGTTTACTCTTGTAGGACTTCTTATCTTTTACCACAACCGGAGTTTCAACTTCCATATCATTGTCAGAAACAGGCGGCAGGACCTCGGCAGCCACCTCCACCTTCTGACTCACACCAGCATCAGCGTTGGCAGAAGGTGGAGGATTTTCTTCTTTAGATTCAGCAGCTTCCTCGGACTTTGGAACCAGCTTGGCTGGAGGTGGAATTAACTGGGCAGCTTCAGGCTCTGGATCTACACTGTCTGCTTGGGAATATGAAGATCCAGGTGTAGGAGGCTTGGTATCCAAATATGAAGGGTGCTCTGTTGCCACAGCATCTTCCTCCGGTGCCAGAGTTGTAGCAACAACTTCTTTACTGGCTTCTACAACTGGCAGGGGTTCTGTTTGCTCAAGTGGTTCCATTTTGACAGGAGCAGCAAGTTCAGGGAAAGGTTTTTGCTCCTCTGCTGCAGAAGTAGGTTCAGAAGCTTTTTCTTCTTTCACAGAAGCCATTTCCACCACTACCTTTTCATTCACTACCTTCTCAGAAGCAACTGGTGCTGGCTCCTGTGGCAGGACAGTGATCGAAGAGGGACTGACCACTGAGGGAGGTTTATGTTCTGGTTCTTTAATATCCATAACAGCGTCTGGTGTTTTTGGCCGGTTTTCTTTATCTTCCTGTTTTTCCACTTCTTTTGGTTTCTGGTCTTTCTCCTTTTCTTTCTGCTGCATTCGTGTCAGTTCAATAAATCTACTGTGAAAGAGAACCACCGGCTCTTGCACCAGGTCTGCTGTGCTGTTGGTCCCATCGGAGGAGGACTGTCTCCCATACAACCTACCAGAGATGAAGTCAAGGTCATCATCTTTTCTTTCTAGGTGCTGCAGGCGTTTGGAGTCCTGTTCAAAGATTGAACTATGCAAAAAACGAGAAGCAAACAGTTCCTGTCTCTCCTGTTCTTCCTCTTTATGATCTTCCTTTTTATCATCCAGTTTTCCACCTTCTGAATCAGTCCTGATCTTTTTCTTTTTCATATACCAAGATGGAATAGGTCTGGGAGCCGAGTCAACCTTTTCTTTGTCTTTATTGTTTCTAAAACTAGCAAATCTTGAATCCCAATCTAGAAAGGACCAGTTTTCTTCTCTGGAGGAAGAGAGAGATTTAGCTCTTTCAAGCAAGGCCTTGGTGTCTGGTGTGATTGTCTTGTCCAATGCAAAAGAGTAAAATTTGTTTCTTTCTAAAGAACTTGACAGTCTTTCCTCTCTTTCACGTAATTTCTCTTCTCTGTCCCTTAATAAAAAAGACAACCTGGAACTCTCTAACAAGGACGAGGCTTTTGGAGAATGGGACTTGTTTTCACTGTCATCATCTGAATCTGAAGGTACCTCCCCAGGCTCCAGGTCTCGGACAGAGCGCTTACGTATGCTGTCTCTCTTGACAATGCTGCTTGGAAAGCTGATATCGACTCTCCCAGGCTCCTGCTTCACTTGTGTTTCCCACCTACTCGACTCATCTTCAGAACTCAGTACAGAGAGTTTTATTTTAGCCATTTCTGCCATCTGCTCCCTTCTGCTGGAATCATAAGGATTGAATTTCAGTGAGTCCTCCCTCACAGTCATGTTGGAGTATGAAAGACCCTTTTCTTCTATTTTGGGTGACTCTTTGGTTTCTTTCAATGGCATTAGCCTCGGAGAATCGAGTGTGTCATCATCTTCATGGAAAGGGAAGTGTCTGATGCTAGGAGAACAGGATGTCCTCTCAGAGTCCTCACTCACCTGACGAGAACTTCTGTAGTTCCTCTCTCTTTTAGTGCTGATTTCAAAGTCAAACTGGTCAGTCTTTTTCCTTTTACTTGGTGGAGAGTCATCAGTGACATCTTGCGGTGGTTTTCCCACCTCATGCACCAAGCTCCGCCTTTCATATTCATCCACATCTTTCTTTGGACTGCCAAACTTCTCAGACTTGGCGATCTCCATTTCCAGCTGCTGTTTCAACCTGCGACTCTGCTCCATTTGTTTCCTGTAGCTTTGTGTGTGGTCGATGTCAATGCCGATTTTCTCCTCCGTATCAGTTGACTGAGGTTTCTCTTGGCCAAGTTTATGGTCAGGTGTGTCTTCAGAAAGACTGGAGTAATTTTTCCTTGTGTCCTCTCTCTCTGTTCCTTGGTCATCTAGGAGCTGTACCTGCTTATGCTGTGGTTTTACTGGGGTCAGTTTTTTAGCAGAGAGCTCCTGAACCTCTGCTGGTTCATCGGCTGCCTCCATGAGCCTCGCCTGCAGATCCAGGGTGGGACGCATGCCAATCCCACCAACGTTAAGAGTCTCCTGTATTTCTTTGGGACTGGTAACGGGAATAAGTCTTTCCAGTTTGAGTTTTTTAGATTCCCTTTTAAGCATCTCCTTCCTTAGGGGTTTTCTCTCCAATTCTCCTTCCCTTAACATGGTCGCTTCCCTACATGAAGCTGTTGCATCAAGCTGCTTCTTCAAAACCATGCGTGCATCTTCCTCATCTTGGCTGCTTCTTTTTGCTTCCAGTTTTTGCCTGTCAGGCTTTGGATTCGCATCAGCAAAACGCCTTTTACGAGCCTCCAATTTGTCTAAATCCACCGCATTGGGCCCCTCAGACGTTTGCTCTGCCTTCAAGTGCTTTTTGGGTTTCAGTTTTCCCTCCTTATCCACAACTTCTATGTGACTGGCAAGGGCTTTCTCTTTTTGTACCTTGGTTCTGGCAGGTTCCAGTTTAGACTGATCAGACTTGGTTTGCTCAGCTTGAGATGTCTGCGTTTTCTGCTCAAGAAGTGGGGACTTCATAGTGTCATTGTCAAGCTTTGCTCTCAGTTTCTCCAGAGCAGGCTGATCAATAACCTTCCCTTCCTTTTCTTTTACTCGGGTCAACACGACGCAGGGCATTAATTCCAGGCGGTTTTTTGCTGTCCCTTCTTTGTCACCTCTCTCCTTACTCTGTTTACTGTTACCCTTCAGTTTTTCAGGGCTGGGCTCTCTCTCATTCTCCTGATCCGTTTCGGAAGACTGAGAGCTGGGTGAATGGATTTTTGCTTTCCGTTTTTGCTTATCAGCCTTTTCCTTTTCCAGTTTTTCCGGCTTTTCCTTCCTCACCAGGCGTTTCTCCTTGTCCACCCTCTCCTGGTCGAACACTCGCTCCTTCTCTGCCTTCTCGTTTTTTGTGTAACGTTCCATGCGGGCTTTGTCCAGTTTGTCGTATCGTGGAGGGGACAGAGAGCTGCAGCTGCCGCTGCGATCCGATGACCTGCTGTAAATCCTCCTCTCGGAATCGCTCTGCAGCCGCTCCGACTGTGACGGGGACGCTCCGGGGCTCTGCGGGCGGCGGGAGTGCGTTGGGCTCTGGCTCCGCTCAATGGGTCTTCGTTCGTGGTCTCTGTCCCGATCGGATTCAAACCGTTCCCTCTCCCGCTCTCTCTCCCGTTGCCTGTAACTGTACTCCCTTATGTCCTGCTCATAAGGATCGCCCCTGTAATCCCTGTACTCGCGTGGGTCGTCGTAGTAGCGTGGGTCATAGTAGTCTCCTTGGTAGGGATCCCACTCCGCATAAAATTCTCGGCCTCGAGCTGGGTATTCTCGACGAGGATCTTCAGGATACGTCCCTGGAGTCCGAACGGTCTCATAGTAAGTACGATCAGGGGCATACTCATAAGATCCTCTTCGCTCATCTCTGCTAAATATGAGAATAAACAAGTTAGTTCTCCTCCTTGACTGTGTTTTTTGGTATGTCAGGAGAATCATTTTATGGCAGTTTCTTTGTATGGAGGCAACTGCACAGAGCTGCACACAGAGGTTTAACATCAACAAGTCAGTGTGCGGTGGATTAAATGCTTTGTGAGCTTATTAACTTGCTGCTGCATTTCTGCCAAATTCAAATACGATGCTAAATTAAGGTAAAATCTATGCCCTCATGTATAGGCCAGCACGGTGAAGACCATCCCCTCTCAAGCACCAGAAGCCTACCTCTGAAAAGTGGAGTCAAATCAGAACAAGGTTGGAACCTCTCCATTACTAAGCACTAAAGTGGTAATAAGGTTTCTTTAAAAATCCTAAACCCTGTAAGCATTTAATTCCAGAACCAGCTCTTTCTCTGCATGTGCAATGCTGACATTGCCTATTTACAGTAAGACCAAGTCAGCAAAAATGAGCTCAGGTGAATTCAAGGGAAGCACTCAGCAAAATAACTCAAGCAATTGATGTTATTACCTCAATACCTCCAACAGCAAAAATAAGCCATTTCTAACCCTGAATGTGCCTCACTGGCAGAGGGCTGGCAGCGACCTGGTGCTCCCCTTTTCCACCATTACAGAGGGTTTTGCACACTCTGTTTCACACACGTTTACTTGGCTTCACCGTTTCTGATAACATTAAAAGCTGACAGCTCTCAGGTGTTAAAAAAGGGACAAACTTGAAAATAATGCTAACAAACAAAACATGGAAAAATACAACCTCATTCTGCAAGCCAAGTGGGATGTTGTGAAAGGCAGCTGTGAAGTTAAAAGGATTGATCATGGGGTTTGTTTAGGTTTTTGTGGTTTTTTTCCTTTGGGTCCCACTGAGACTGGCTACAAACACAACCTGAAAGAACCTGGTAAGTGCAGATCAGTGTCATGCAAGGGAGCACCACGTGCCAGGAGGTCAGAGGAGGCCCAGGAGATGTGGAATGACAAGATCAACTGCAGAGCTCACTCCATCACCTCGGGATCCATTTTTCCTAAGTATCTTGTAATGACTACATGAGTGTAATGACGGCAAAGGAGAACCAAGACTAACGTCTACCCAAGTATGATCTTGTTCAAGAGATCAGCATTCTACTCAGAATTACTTCACAGGAGAGACAAGCCCAGCTGACTCCTGCATATTAAAAGACATCTGATAATGCGCTTCTATTTCCTGAATCTGGTGTAGCTCAGAGGAAATCATGACTGACTGCTTGCTGGTGCATTCCAACATCTGGCAAGGACTGGTGAACACACACATTTATTTCCATTATGCAAATTTTGACTGCCAATTTCCAAACCCTTTTCACTTTTAAATCCAGCAATTTTGCATGTAGGTTAGATCAATCTATTTTGCAGCAAAAACCCCACTGAATTTATCTAACTCACAGGTATAATCAATGTCATAGAATCATGGAATGGTTATGGTTGGAAAGAACCTTAAAGCTCATCCAGCTCCCACCCCTTGCCATGGGCAGGGACCCCTTCCACTGGAGCAGCTTGCTCCAAGACCCTGTGTCCAACCTGGCCTTCAACACTGCCAGGGATGGGGCAGCCACAGCTTCTCTGGGCACCCTGTCCCAGTGCCTCACCAGGGAAGAACATCTACCTGATGACTAATCTACATCTACCCTCACATCATGCTGGGCTTATGTAAAGCAGAACCCTAAGAACTAAGCCAGCCTCTGAAGGTAATAAAACACAGATGTTTTATTCAGCCACTAGAGAAAACTGAAGCACAAAATGGGGACTGCTGCTGTGTCAGGCTGCTTCCAGCCAGGGGCTGAAGAAATAAGTGGCCTTGAGGGGACAGAACCCATCAGCATGTGCAAAACTGCCAGACACCACCATGGCAGATGCTGCAGAAGGGCACCAGCACAGAACACATCTGTCATGTCAAACAGCATAAAAAATAAATAGAAAAATAGCTGCACCCTCACCTATATGCTATTACTTCATCAAGTTAACAAATTAAACTGCTGAAAAGGGGTAGATGGAAGACCAAATTTCACTTTCTGCTCAACAGATGAGCAGCAGTAGTTTATCAGACTCTATATACATTGTTAACATTCATGTTTCTCTTGAGGAGAAGATCAACTGTTCCTCACATTCCTGAGAAGTGATGAATGACTCACAACTGTGTCTTGGTGACCCATCACAGTAACTGGATGCTAAATATAGAGATCACAGACAGAGCCAAAACCTCCACCCCAGTATGAATTTCAGCACCCACTACACTGCAGCTGTGTGATATCCTGCCTGCCTCTATCTGCGCCCTTCCAGTCTGACCACCTAGATTTGTTTAAAATAGAAGTATTGAAAAGGTAAAAGACATCAAAAATACGCTAAAATCTTCTTAATAAAACTTTAAAGAAAGTTTGTTTGCACTTAAAGCTTAGGGTAGAAAGGAAAAGACTGTAATGAAGATGTTGACACATGCCTTCTTTCTGCCAGCATTTCATAAAAGTCTCTGATATCTTGACCTGTTTTCTCCATGGAATGATAAAATGCCAACTGACTTTCACGATTTGCAAAGTCCACCTGAAAAATAAAGGGTAAATCATGTTAAGTGAGAGAAACATCCCATTTCTGGCAACATTTCACTGCCTCCTGCAGCCTGAAGGTGGGAGCAGAACTGGGAAGTGGGGTAATATTTAACAAAACCCATGTCAAACACTCCTCAGGAGTGGCCCTGCCCATCCCCAGGAGTAAAGACCTTCCTCTCTTAACTCAGTGAGGCTGTGTGAAGCTTTGTAACGACCTCCTTACTAGGGTATGTTCTTGTAGCTGCCACACCAGAAGCTTTTACACTGTAAACCAGCAGGAAAACACGTTATTATTGTGGTATTGACGTTTTCAATACTACGACTCCAATTACAGTTCCAAAGTCCTTGTTATTGTGGTATTGACGTTTTTAATACTACGCTTCAAATTACAGGTTCAAAGTCCCTTTAATCTGACAGCAGGTCAGCACCGACCTATTTCAGGCTCTGTGCTTTTTGCCAAGGGTTATAGAGTAAGGCAAGAGCAGGGATGGGAAAGTAACCAGACCTCCTGAACTGCAGCTCTCTGTTCTAGCTACTCAGAGTTGATGTTTTCTAGCAAGGGGTGACAATATTAAGAAGCTAACAGCATAGCTGATGCAAAAGACTCAGGATTAGAATGAATTTAGCAATGTGTATGCCACATAATGCAGTATTTTTAACACTCTAGCTCCTTTGTTTTTACTCAGCCTAGACTTTGTGTAACCACATACATACGTGCAGTTAGGGTGTTGCTTATTCCAAAGTCATTAAGTAGCAAGACCCACAAACACAGGATGTGAAACTTCTGAAAGACCACACGTTTTATTGCATATAAAGGCTCCTCATATTCAACCACCATGCTTAGAAGCTGCAGTATATCCAACTCCTAACCCCAAGGGGTGTGAGGTTGCTAATACACCAGATGAGGTTGTTAATACACCAGATGAGACATCATGCTTGAAATCACTCTTTAGGAGAGAAGAAAGGAGGAGGAGGAAGATAATTCAGAGGGTTGGCCAACACCTCATGTCCCCAATTAGGGCAACTCATGGGACAGTCATAACAGGTATTACCACAGTCACCCAAATCCAAGACATCCCTGTAAATATGAAGTACTGCTCCAGGAAAAAGTGCTTTCTACCTATTTTTTCAATAGTGGTTTTAATTATTACTATTTTTAATCTATTACAGGGAAGGAGCTGCAACACAAGAGCAGACTGCATGCTTGAATTGCTGTATTCTATGATGGGCATGTAAGCCACCATGGGTCACCTCGGCCAGGTCAAGAGCCTGAACATCAGCATGGGGCAGTTGAAATTGCAGCAACTCACCCCTTCCAACTCCACTTTTCTACCTTGAAAATGGACAAAAGTTCGCCTTGGATTGGGATAAATGCGGTAGTAACACGGACACCAACACTTAGGAGCTCAGAGAGACAAGTTCAGTGAAACAAACGGCAGAATACTGGAGAAGGCTTTATATAAGTAACAGTTCAAGATCCCTGACATCTTGATAAGCCGAGTATAAAAAATAATATAAGCTTTGGATGCCTGGGACATCTGTCCCACTAAGTATTCCTGTTGTCTGGCAGTCTGCAAATGCCAGCATTTTAAGGGGGAAGGCCTAAACGCAATTTGTTTCTTTCTTTTTTGTTTGGTTTGGGTTTGTTTTGGAGGTCATTCTGCACACCTTAATTTTATTCCCACCGATTTTCCTCCCCTTGGTCTCTTTTACAGCTGCTTGTGCATATTCAATCTCATTGTAGAGAACCAGGGCCATGCCTTTTAAGCGGTCAAACACCACCTGTAAAAAACAAAAAAACAAAACAAAAACCAAATAAGAGCCTCATCCACAGGACTTAGTGTCAGTCCCAACAAAATCCTAAGTCATGAGGATACCAGTAAGGAGATAATTTTTTTTAGCAAGGTAAATTTTTCCAGGCTTTTCTGATGAGGCATATTGTAATGAAGAGACAATAAAAGGACACGGGACTGCTTTGACTTGTGGATATTGTGGCTTGAGGTATATTATGCCTTTATTTTGTTTTTCTGTATTTTACTTGTAACTTTTGTCCTTTGGTGACTGAGTTTCATAGTTTAACTTTGATTATTTTTAGGTTTCTAAAAAAATTTCCAATGTGTTTTAGGGGGGAAAAAAGGTAAAAGGAACACTTAATCCCAAAATGGAAACAGTTTTTGTTATCAGTCTGCAGTACCACTTGTCAGTTGCCCAATTGCCAAATGTTAGCTTCCTTTATGACATAACTTGTTATTCAAGCAACAACAGCTACAATCAAGAATGTCAAAACTGCAACAGAAACCCACAAAAATACTTGCAGGAGGCAAGACCCTGATCCTGTGCAGATTTATGCACATTGCTTGGCTTTAAGCACATTCATGTCCAACAGATATACACAGGACAAGTCATGTGCTGAAGTTTAAGCAGTAAATCACTGGCACCAACCCCAGTGGGGCATGTAATACACTCCCACTTCATGATATGGGCAGGCTGCACCATCCTTGGCTTTCTCTTCTTGCGGGTACTCTTGTCAAGTGGGACTATCCCAGCTGCTTACAAAAAGTCATTTTTTGGCCTGATGGGAAAAAAAAAGGTATTTATGTCTAATTATATAATTAGCATGAGTGTAACTATAGAATTCAACTGCTCCTCCTTTTGAAGCAATTTTGTTGAGGAGAGACTGTACTGCACAAGAGCAACAAATGATTTACAATACTTGTTATCTCGGCTCATTCAAAATCCTTTCAGTTGCTATTTTCCAAACACCAGAAGCAGCTGCTCCATGTGTTGGATCAACCCGATGCAAAGCTGCAGAGGCCCAAGAGCCAGATTACACCCCAGAGAGAATTGCTCTACCTGAGCTATAAAGCCCTGGACAGTTGGGGTTGAAAGGACAGGATGGGAAGAAAGGAAGACAGTAACAACTTCAAACCACATGCCAAAGCCTCCCACCTACCTTCACCACAGGCCCGTATCGGCAGAAATGTCGGGTTAAATACTGATCTGTGACGTTGGTAGAAAGCCCATCTAACCACACGCAGTTTGTAGGCATGCTCTTCCCAAACCCCAGCTGAACACAAAAGGGCAAAACTTCCATCAGTACAATTCACAAGAGTTAAAGTGACTGAACAGAACACACCTAATTATGTGCAGAAAACTAAAGGCATTTGTATGGGTTTTCTAAAATTAGCATCTCGTGCAGGTGCAAGACAAAAATCAAATGGCAATTAATGAAAATAACTGTGCATGCTTCAACAAATATACTGTTTGACAACATTCTGCTCTCCTACAATTTGAATGTATCTGCAAAGTGACAGGTTGACAGCTCTGGGAACTGACAGCCTCTGTTCATCATCAGTACTGGAGCAGCTTCCCAGTACAGCCTCGCCAGAGAGGGACCTTTAAGGCCAGGGAATGTCAGTCTCCAAAGTCTACTCAATCCTGGGCTCCTTGCTGAGGCAGCCAACAAAAATGCTGACTAATACCAATTATGGTGGTGGTTGAAAGCATCAAGCTCTGATCTGACCTACTCATTAAAAACCATCTTACTTCCCTAAACTATGTTGCATAGGCAAACTAGTATCCTGTGATGCTGTAAAGGAAAGGAACAAGAAGGATGCAGCCCATGGGAGGATTTCTTTACCTTGAGCCGGTTATTTCCAAGATATTCCCCATCCATCTTCTTAATGGCTTTACACACACTTGCAATATCACAGTACTGCAGGAATGCATACTGAGGAACACCATTCACCTTCTTAATGTCGATATCCTGGGGAAAAAACACAAAACAGAACAACTGACAGTCAGCAAAAGGACATTCCACAGTGTAAGACCTAGGTGGACTTTGCCTAGAGACACATGGCATAGCAAGTAGTCTTTAATTAATATTTTCTTCAGAGAGAGGATTTAAACAATAGTAGACACTGTTCCGCTGCATCTCATTCAATGTCAAACCCAAATCCTTACTGAGGCAAGGAGCTCTTCATAATACAGATTTAAATCCAACCCTGCAGAAGTTAAGCCTGACCTGATCAACAAATAGCAGCTTTAGATTGGTAATATTGTGTCAGCAAGAGACAACTCAGAATCAAAGAAAAACAGATTAATCTTCACTTGTAAAGGCTCAAAACAACCTGCTCTGATCCTCATTCCTGAGCCAACAGGCGAGTGGGGCTCCTTTGCCAAATAAACATGATCCATCCTGTTCCTAGAAACAGAAAGTGGTGCTGAGCTCCTCTCCTGAACCAATGTGGCTGTGGTACTGACATAGCAAAGGCAGAAAAGATCCTCAGCTTCCATCAGTGCTGGTATCTGATCCCCAGCCACCACAGGCGCATCCAGAAGGAAGTGCAGTCACGAGGGAGCTACCAAAGCCTAATAAAGGCTCATCTGAATCGATTTAAAATGCAGCAAGCTTGGAGCTGACATTTGGTTAACATTCAAGCTCAGCACTAGTACTGGCAAATGTGTTGAAAGCCTCGGAACAAACTCATGATATTATGATTCATTCTGAGCTGAAAATAGAAGGTGGTGTGTTTCATTTTATTTGTTTATAGAGCACAAGCTTCCTTTGTGAGCTCCCTGCCAAGGCCAGCACATGGCTCGAAGCACAAAGGTTCCCAACATCCAGGACAGACTAATTTCATGGTTAGTAAATTTAGGGACAAGGCAGCAGTTTGATATGGTCTCACCCAAGAGCACTTTATCTGGGAGAACAGAAGTAAACAAGAAGATTTACACAACTACTAAGACTTCTATAGCCCTGGCCTAATGATTTAAGTGGAATTCTAATAGAGGACTAAATTTCCAAGTGTCTGAAGTAGCACAATCACGACCATGGCAAATTATACCTGACCACTCACCCTGGGCAAGCCAAGTCCTTCTGACAGACACATAAAATGCCATTACTTCGCTCCTCAGCCATCGGGAAGGGTTGTAAAGCTGGTGCCTTCCGCACCTGAGCTTGCAAGTTCTGATGGAAACTGCTCGAGGCAGCACTGCTGCCCAGTTCTTAGCATCAATAATGCTGACAGGACACAGTGTTTCTCAGAAAAGTCAATTTACAAGACAGTGCACTGCTACTGATAAGCATTTTTACCAGGACAGAGTTTCTGCTTTAACATTAGTAAGGGTTTAAGCCACAAACACTACGCAGATTCAGAAATCAGTGCTGGTGTTGAGGATGCAGCAGAGGCTCAATACACAGGAGCTGCCAGGCATCAGAAAATGCTAAATCCTGTGTCTGTCCACATCATATGAGGAACCACACACCCCCTTTTGAGGGTAAGTATGTATGTGTGACCCAATGGTTACCAAAGTATTTCAGAGCAGAGTAAGGCACAGCCTGTTCATAAGCAGCCACAGCTACCAGTGAGCACATCAACTATTGGTGCTGAGGCCTGGATTCAATTAAACTGACTGTGGGTAGCTGCTGCACATCTCTGGAAAATTCCTCTTCAATGCAACATTGGTCTACTTGATAGAAAGTGAGAAGGAGAAGAAAGAGAAGAAGGAGAAGGAAGGGATGACTGCTTCTCTCTCTCATTCAGATAGGCCTACTCATAAAGAAACTACAAATCCCGTAAGTGTCATCACTATTCCATCCATCCTGTGCCTCTTCTGCCCTGCTGTTGGGACACAGACTGTAACAGCTCATAGCTGCTTCCACATACAGCACCTAAACCCTCTGTTTCAGAGACCAACAGGAAACTTAAGACTTCACTGAGTTGAACTGATTCAATGTGAAAATGGCACCAGATGTATTTTCAGCCCAACTACCTCAGTGGGCTTTTCTACAAACACTGAACTAGCAGAATACAAGTGTCTTGTGAATGCTCCCAGGATTAAATTATCCCCTCAACACAAGTGTGCTGAGATTTCACTCTAAATGCAAAGAAAAGCTTCCAGATGTATTCCAGCAAGATGAACAACTCAGATCACCACATAAAAACTGATTTCTCTGTTGCTGATGCTCAGATTTACCACTGTCTGGAGCATTTTACAGGTGTGTATGAGAAGGGCAGGCAATGCCCTGCAGAGCACAGAGGCCTCACATACCACTATCCCACCAAAGCGCTGGAAGATGTTGCGGAGGTCGTGGTAGGTGGTTGTTTTCTCCAGGTTGCCGATAAAGAGGGTTCTCGTTGCTTTCGGGTGGAACTCATCTATCCTCTCATCCAAAGGACGAAATTCATTCTCACTTTCTGTTTCTAGAAGCAAAAGAAAGCAAGACATTTGTAATGTAAGGAGGGGTTTTTCATGTGGGCTTGCTTCATGCTGATTTGCTTGTTCAAGTCTACTTCCTGGCAAGCAGATATGATCTGAACCAGAATACCCCATGTCTGACGGAACTACACAGTAACTACCTTGTGAGTTGTTATTTATGTGTGATGTGAAATCTCTGCATCACACCACTGGGGAGTGCTAAGGAATCTGAGCACTCTGGGGTGAAAGATGGCTGCATTCTCCAACTGCTTCCCCAGAAATTCACTCTTTTAACAAGAATTAGTGCTGGAATGCATGAATTCAAGTAAGGCTTCACTGTACTTGGTGAACAGCACATGGAAGAATTTTTTTTTGCAGATCAACTTTTAAACAAGCAGTTGAAGGACAGACTGAAAACTTTACCACATGCTCAGTGCTGGAGTGTTCACTGGTTGGTTTTTTGGGCTATGCTGTCTTGGCCTCAAAACTGCAGCCATCATTAGTTGGTTTAATTAAAAGCAGAAGAAAACAAGCCTGTGAGGACTCAGTGCTGCACTTCTGCTCCACTGACACATGGAAGATGAGGTTGTTTCTTCCAGCAGATCCCACTATTTGAGAGGATGATAGATTTCCTTCTCTGAGATTTAAGACTGGAAGTCTCTCCCTCTTTGCCTCAAGAGCAGCAATCCCTCTTGCTCTGGCTTTGGTGTACTTCCCAGTTTCTTTAAAATACATTTATGCTGCCTCTTTATGACAGCCCATGAATGAGCCCAGAGCAAGCAGGGCACAAACATTACCTGGTCCTATCCAGGCTGTGACTTCAATCTGCATGCCAAAGAAAAGTTTTCCTTTTGAGGCATTTAGTGCTTTTTCCTGGTCCTCCTGCTGTCGGAAGAACACCAGTCCATACCGCTCCTCAGAAGCCCCGTGAATTTGCACCGATGTCACCTTTCCATACTTCTTGAATTCATGGAAAAGTCCATCTTTAAGGCTTGTATCTAAACCAACAAATAAATATAGTTTTTACCAACTTAGCAGCACCACAGAAGACATTAAGAAATCTGATCTTCATTCTGAAATGGGACTTCCCCTGGTTTAACCTGAACCTCAGCGTTCGCAGAAGTGTCTTTGTAATTTTAGATACTCATTCTGCCAACTGGCCGATCTTTCTCTGTGCCTTGATTTTTAAACCTAATAAACCATAGACACAAGGTTTTACATCTCTGAAGCTTGCAGTGTAAGGTTATTACTTCTAAGAGACACCGAATTCAAGAAAAAGAAGAGCTAAACAACATTACTTCACCAATAATTCCACATGGATACTGCATAGAGCAGTTTCCCAATGCTGGGATGAGGGACCTGGACACAGCACTCAGCTCAGTCAGTTCAGAAAGGTAACCAAACAGATTGCTCAGATTTTGCAGTCTGACTCACAGCCACAGAACCTGCCTGGGATGTACAGGGTACTGACCTTGGTGGCGTGCCATTTAAAGCAGCAAGATAGAAATAAAGTCTATATAAAGAATATTAACACTGTGGGGTTTGTTGCTCACAAAGTTCATATGTATTCTTTTAATTCAGGCAGTGGCCTTCACATGACAACTGCTTTACAAGTGATCTCATGCTGGTTATTTCCATGGGATCTCTCCTACATCCAGCACAGGGAACACAAAGTGATCACATGCACTCCTCAGCGAGTGGTTTATTGCATTATTTACCATTCAGTGCCATTATGAGTATACTCCTGGGGCTTTATGGCACTCAACACTGACAGAAAGCCCTCCAAGTTTTTTAAAGTATAACTGAAGAATAAATGTTCATAAATAACAAACCAGAAAGTGAAGCAGGGGGAAGATAAATGGTCTGAGTTTTAACTGAAAAATTTGACTGCTTCAGGTTTTTCCCTTGGGAAATCCAAAGCACCAGTTCCAGCAGCTGGAAGGGCTCAAGCCAAGGGACTGGAAAGCTGAGGACCTGCAGGATTCCTTCCCACAGATGGTCACTAATTAAGCAATTTTCCACTGTCACACAACCAGAGAGAGAATCTCAACAGTCAAAGACACATGATCAAGGTTATTTAACCCATCCCTACCCCACTCCCTACTCCTACCACCCACCCCCATTTCACTTTCCAAGTGTCTTTACCTGTTGAGCGCACTGGAAGATTTTGAACCTTGATCCCAAAGCTTTTCCGGGGTTCATCTTTCTCCAGCGATGGAAGCAGCTGGGCTGCGGGTGCTGGGACTGCTGTCGACTGCACCGACCGTGCTGGGGACTCGTCGCTGGAGCTGCTGCTGGAGTCGCTGCTGTGGAGGGCACGAAGGGAGCGGCGTGAGTGCACGGAGGCACAAAGCACCCGCAGGACACGGCGCCTCTGCTTAAAGAGCTTTTGCTTGCCCACAGACCTTCCTCCCTCCTTTGCCTGCTGGAGAGAATCCCGTTTCCATAACACAGCCCGGTTATACACAGGAATTCAGAGTCATTCCACAAGTACTCTCCTACCGAGCCCTCAGAGGAGGCGCAGGGAAGCGGAGTATGGGTAAAATGTCAGATAGATCCTGTTACGCGCCGTGACAATGGTGGAGATTTAATTAAGTGTAACACAATGTTATATCAGCTTAGGAGCTGTGTGGGAAGGCTGGAGAGATACAAAGAGGACACACACTGGTCTGGTGAAGCCCAAAAATCCCTTCCAGTGCTCTCATGTGTGAAGGAAGAAATAGTATCGTGCTGTCAGGCGCCGCTGTCAATCCAAGAGTTGACCCCAGAGCAATCCTCATCGCCTCCTTTAAGGAAAGATCTGTATTTCCAATACAAAAACCTCATGTGGGAAAACCATGGCAAGTTTTTGGGTCAACTACTCCAGAATCACAGAATGGTTTGGGTTGGAAAGGGCCTTAACATCATCCAGTTCCAACCCCCTGTCCTAGGATAACCTGGGCAGCTGAGTATGAACCAGCCAATGCTATCGGAAGGCTACGCCTCAGTGTTCAACTCCGGGGTACGAAGAATTCAGACCCAAGAACACGATTTATAAACAATAATTACAGCAGAAGAGGATTTGCATGTTAGCTCATACAAGAATCAACCTATTCCACTGACTCTTGATGCTGCAGATCATTAGACGCTTCACAGGAGAGCAAAGAAATACAGAGAATGATGTTATTAAAGCCTGCCCAGTGGGGACACGTCATCCTCCTCCAGTGGCTCATTCCTTCCCCGAGGCATGAGGGCTCATAACATGGCTAAAAATAATTGTGTCTGACATAACCCTGGAGCCTCTCCTCCTCCATCACAAGAGCAGCCTTCTAAAACATGCTGCTGGAATTCGAACTCGGAGCCTGGTGGGGGAGAGCTGCCACGTACAAAAATAACCCCTGCGCTTGTACATTGCTGCCGGCCACTGGATTTCTGTGTTCCTCTCCATATCGTAGCAGGAAAAGGAAACACAGGTTTATATCTATCTTACCTTGATTATTTCATGGGTTTTTCTTACTCTCTTTACCTTAAACCACTTCACTTTTCCTATTCTTTTCTCAGGAAACCATTTCAGGCTTCTAATAGTTTCCTGACTCGATTTTGTGACCTCTCTTCTGCTACACCCCCTCTTTATGGGGGTACAGTTTTGGGTAGCAGCTACAGAATCATTTTTCTTCCAACAATCCAGAAAACTGTGGTTTTTTCCTGAACATCTTGGTGCAATCAGCACTGTGGCACATTACTAAAAGCTCCTGGGCTCTGTCCCGATTACATCTGGAGGTGCAGAAAAAAGGGAATATCTGTCCCAAAATACTTACAAACAATTGAAGGAGGAGCTAAAATCACACCACACCAAAACAAATCAGGTCAAAAAAACCACAGAACTAATAATAAACATGAGAACCTCTCCTCCTATCTCACCCTCTCATTACAACCCTCCCATCCAGCTGACATCGAGCTGCTTCACACATTGATTCCCTTCCCACACACTCTCATCCTCCTCCTCCTCCATCCCCAGAGGAGGAAGTTCAGCATCACTGAGGGAGAGAAAATAAAGCTGAGGCAGGGGAGGAGTGAAAAACAGAGCTCTTGCTCCTCTCCTTCTGAGTGGGCCCTGCTCTGTGCTCACCAAGGAGTGGCCACTCCACACCACATTTTACATGGAATCACATTTACCAAACCAATCAATAGTCCATTTTGTTTCTCAGCTCTGAATTTCCTACCAGGATGCTCATTCCAGGCCACATTTTCCTTTGAAATTTGTAAACTGTCTTTATTTCTGCCTCACCTGCATTTGTGCAACCTGCTTCCATGTCCTCTTTGTTAATTAAATGGCTAAAAGTGAAGGATGCTGCAATTCCCTCTTCATTTTTGGCCATGGATATGCTGCGAAGGCTGGAGCAGCTCTGCTCTGGGGCAGCCTGGGGGAGAGAAGGCTCCTGAAGGGGACACCTGAGAGCAGCTCCAGTGCCTAAAGGGGCTGCAGGAAAGCTGAAGAGGGGCTTGGGACAAGGGCCTGTAGGGACAGGCCAAGGGCAATGGCTTGAACCTGCCCGAGGGGAGACTGAGATGAGCTCTTAGGCACAAGCTCTGCCCTGTGAGAGTGCTGAGGTGCTGGCCCAGGGTGCCCAGAGAAGCTGTGGCTGCCCCATCCCTGGCAGTGTTGAAGGCCAGGTTGGAGACAGGGGCTTGGAGCAAGCTGCTGCAGTGGAAGGGGTCCCTGCCCGTGGCAGGGGTTGGAGCTGGATGAGCTTTAAGGTCTCTTCACAAACCACTTAATTCATTTATAATTTATCCTATTCTTCTGCTTCCCACCTTTCTGCTAACTCTGGCACTGCTGGATCCCCTCAAGTTCTCATTAAACTNGCAGTGGAAGGGGTCCCTGCCAGTGGCAGGGGTTGGAGCTGGATGAGCTTTAAGGTCTCTTCACAAACCACTTAGTTCATTTATAATTTATCCTATTCCTTCTGCTTCCCACCTTTCTGCTAACTCTGGCACTGCTGGATCCCCTCAAGTTCTCATTAAACTGAAGTTCTTGTCTACAGCTTTTTGGGAAAGGACAAACTCAGCCCCACAGGAACAGCTCTTCAGCAGTCTCAAGGGCAACATCAGCAATCGCCTGCAGCTGTGAAACATATTGGCAAAGAACACAAGGACTTTGAATACACTAATATAATCAGAGAATGTGTGTGGAGAATCTGAAAATAATTCCAAGGGGAGCGTGGTGCCACATGGTTCACACTACCCTGGGGAAGGCTGAAGTGAAAATTTAGGGATGCAGCAAGCCTCTTGGCCCATGCGTGATTTACTTTCCCTTCTCATATCTTGATGCTCAGGACCACGATCAACCACATCCTTCCTAAAGCATTTTAAGTGTTCTACTTTGCTAAGACTGATCTTTTAAGAGGCAGTGCTGAATTTCTATTTAAGCACTGCTTTAAAATGGAACAGGCTATTTTTAGTTGTTTTGGCTTTGTGTTTGCTTTTTATTTAATGAGGATGTTTAAAATATGGAACATGCTGTTAAAATCCCAGCGTTCCAGTGGGAAATAAAGATACTCTCCAGGTACCGTCCTCAGACATCCAAGTGCTGATAACAGAAGCATAACACGGTGATAAATTCTACAAGAGCTTGAATTCCACATGGCTCTGGGAAACAGTGATCATGCTGAGAATTCCACTTGCCCAGGGAGTTTTGGGGATACATGTCCCTAAGCAAATCCAGACTTTCTGTGACATTCCAGAAGGAAAAAAAGAATCCTTATTTCCTGCCTCTCTTTTTAGAAAGGGAAAAAATATGTTAGCAAGAACAATTCCCCTTTCTTTAGGAAAAGCCTCATTGCTTTTCCAATTGAAGAAATGTGGATATAATAACTCAAAAGTCAGTCAAAGGTTTTCTGTTGTGTGAATAGGAGAATGATGGAAGAGTTAATTATAGCTGCTGTGTCATGCAGTTAGAGCACACAGCAGAGGCAAAGCAAAGCATCTGACAGGGAATTCTGTGTAGTCTCAAGCAGAAAAACAGAACTCTCTTTCAACTACCCCAGCTTTAAAAATACACAAGACTGAAGCATGGAAGCTGCATGAGGATATGTTCCCAGAATATTAAAATGAGAGTATGGCTTTGCTTTTCCTTGGGAGTAATTGTGAAATCAACTGCCCGCTGCCAACTCACAGAGAACATGTCATTAAAAATTCCTCTAGTTCCTAAGGCTTTTGGGAAAAACAAGCTGGGGAAACGTGAAGGTGGGAATGCAACAGATGGGGTAAAACAGCAGCTCTGATAGTGTACTTCTTGAGAGTATCTGAAGTGATCAACAGGGCTTGGGGCAGGCCAAAAGAAAAAGCCTCCAACTTCATTTTGCACTTTTAGCAGCACTCAACCTGGGGTGATGTGTTCCAGAAGCAGAGCACGCTCTGGCACCCGGCCTTTTCCAAACTCGGGAGAACCTGCTCTTCAACATCGCTGTAAACTCAGCGCAGCACAATGCCAGCATGCAGGAAGCTCATCTCCGGAGCTGTCACAACACAGCACTGCACAGGGAGGGAGCCCGGCTGGGAATCTGCTTCCCAACACAGCGGGCTCATGGAGCTGCCTCCTTGGTCCTGGTGACATGTGCTTGTTTATGAGGAACAGCAGCATTTAAGCAAGAGGGGTTTCAGAAGCATTTTGGTACAGCCCAGAGAGCTTCTAAAACCGGTTTCACTCCAGCTTTTATCACAGCACCACAGCGATGCAAAATAGAGGTTTTTGATTGTATTGTCAGCAAACTCTAATGGAAAACCTGAGCCATAGGGGATATGGCTCCTACTTTAACAAGGACGTAGACATGAAATCCTTTGCTAACACATACACTTTACTACAAGTTTACAAGCCCTTTTAAAATATTAATCTGCTTTCCATAATTGCCTACAAGATGTGTGTTCTTACTCACAGCATTTATCTATGTATCTATTCTCTATTAATCAAGATACAACCTATTTGTAATCTTTAACTTTGTTGGGCTGAGTGCCAAAGAGTTCACATGTAACAATCCACCAATGTTGTTCAGATCACAAAAATGAGGCTCACGTATCAGAGAATCACAGAATCCCAGCCTGGTTTGGGTTGGAAGGGACCTTAAAGCTCCTCCAGCTCCAACCCCTGCCACGGGCAGGGACCCCTTCCACTGGAGCAGCTTGCTCCAAGCCCCTGTGTCCAACCTGGCCTTCAACACTGCCAGGGATGGGGCAGACACAGCTTCTCTGGGCACCCTGGGCCAGCGCCTCAGCACCCTCACAGGGAACAGCTTGTGCCTAAGAGCTGATCTAAGCATCCCCCCTATCTAAATCTACCAAAATCCAGTATTTACCTAACTTAAATCTACCAAACACATCAGATTTCAATAGGCTGCACCTCATTTAGCACAGAGTTTTCCTTTTCTCTCTTTTCAGTGCAAAGATGACACTTCAAATCCTGGTGCACGCATTCTGTACAACCAGTCCTTGTTCCCACAGAAAAATCTCAGCTTTAAGTAATTGCCTTTTGCAGCTCTAGTAACTAACTAGGAACTTACACTGCGTTTATGTGTGAGAAACCAAGAGCGCCGGAGCCAAGGACACAAAGTGAGCGGTTCTCTTTGTTCCACAGCAGAAAGGAGATAAAAGGGAGACTCCAAACCCTGGCTGGAACAGGCTACCCGCTGCTTCGTGTCAAAGGCAGCTGAGCTGAATCAAGGCATCTCACAACCAGCTCTCCCCGGCTGCAGTTCAAAATGTGGGACAATTGTCACTCCTAGGAATTGATTTGGGAACGGTGAGTCAGCTACGAGGCTGGGGACTGCTCCGGGAGGCAGGAAACGCTGCAGTCTTCATGGAAAATCAAGCAGACAGAAGCGTTAACGCGCACCGTGGGTGATGTGCCAAACATCAGGTTTGAGGACACCAGCAAAGCAGAAAGGACCTCTGAGTGCTGGAGCAAGGTGAAATCCAGGCCACCAGAGAGAGGCTGAAACCCTCTGCAGTTTTCAATGCCAAATTTCAGCAGGGCAAAAAATTACAAATGACTCTTTTTTTAAGAGCTGCCTTCAAAATATGTTGAACCAGAACTGGTAGATGATCCAGGCTCCCTCTTAGAGAAATATGCAGAGTGATTACTCCTTTTCCTGCCAAAATTAACTGAGATCAGGAACTCTGCCTACATCAGCTATGATTCAATACCCTGTCAAAATGATCTCCAAGTCAAGATTATCTCCTAGAAAGATCTACCCAGGACAAGCTCCAGCCCCAGCTGACAGCAGGTTGTTCTCACGGCAGATGTCAGCAGCAGATTCCCGACTCAGGAAATCCAAAGTTAATGTACAGTCAGCTCTGAACAGCAACAGGAACCCTTTATTCCTCGTCCCTCCCTTTCCAGATCCGAGTTATGTCACTGCAGGCAATCCCTACACAAAAACCACCAGCTCATGCCAAAGGCAGCTTGTGACAGTGCATATGAACAGCACTGCTTGGGACAGGGAATGCAGGGACAGGATAAGGGGAATGGCTTTAACCTGCCAGAAGGGAGACTGGGATGAGCTCCTAGGCAGAAGCTCTTCCTTCCCTGTGAGGGTGCTGAGGTGCTGGCCCAGGGTGCCCAGAGAAGCTGTGGCTGCCCCATCCCTGGCAGTGTTGAAGGCCAGGCTGGACACAGGGGCTTGGATCAAGCTGCTGCAGTGGAAGGGGTCCCTGCCTGTGGCAGGGGTTGGAGCTGGAGGAGCTTTAAGGTCCCTTCAACCCAAACCAATTTGGGATTTTATGACCAGCTCTCACCAGAAGACACAAATCCTTGTGATAAGTTATTATTTCAGCACCAGCCTCTGGAAACAGTTTGATTTCTTGGCCCTGGGAAAACAGCACCAGAAAATGCGTCGAAGTATCCTGAATGCACCCATGTGTTGTAATTAAAAAGACCCAATTATGGCCAGCCAGCAGAAAGTATGACACTAATTGCTTAAAATAGGAAAACCTTAAAAAACCCATTACACTCCAGTGTAGCTACAGATTAAAGATCTGTACACCTTGACTTCTGGATGAAAAATGATATACTGAAATCAGATATGAACAGGTCCACTGCAGGTGCTACTTCTGTCCTACTACTAAACACTTCAGGTGTTTAACCAGAATTTTCCCCATTCTCTATATATGTTCAGGTCAAAAACCACACCTCAAATCAAACATACCATTATAAACCCATTCCCAAGACCATGAGACATCACCAGGTTGCTCCAGCAATCTAAATGGCTATTCAGCATGTTCCAGGAGGAACAACCAGGATGAAAACTCAGGAGCTCTGGGCAGACATTGTGTTGTTAAGAGCCGACTGCAACGCTGACCTAAATACTCAAGTGCTGTACACATGATGTGTTTTACATAATTTCAGTCCACACCAGTGTTTGTAAGGGGAAAAAAACATCTGTAGAAATAAATACAGGGTTTTTTCCCCCCTAGTTAGAAGAGTTGTTGAACCTGAAAATCTCAGAAAACCCAGTCCAACATCTGAAATTTGTTTGTGTGAGGAGATCAAGAGGTAATATGTTGTTATGGAATTTCACAGGCTACAGCTAAAGGGGCTCAGCACCCAGCACAAAGAGTTTGAACCCTGTTCCTCCACTTCATATCAAAGCTCTACATTTCACATCAGTATGTAAGTATGTGTGTGTATATATATATATATGTATGTAAGTAGTATATAAGCTGCTTGGTGGGAAAAGGTGGAGGAAGCAAGCTGGGGAGCAGAGAGCTACACCTAATATTCTTTTGGTGTATGGTGTAATTACCCTGTGCCCATCACCCCTTTGTTGCTTGTGACGGAACGCACACCAGGATACAATTGCATGATGTCCCTGGCACCCTTTCAAGGTGCTGAGAACTCGCCACCCAAGGAACTCTGGTTTGTTCATCACACACCCTGAAGTATTTAACAACACACAGCTCTGATAAAACACACAGCTCTGATAAGCTATGGAGAAGGAAAATGAAAACACTTACTGCGAGAAAGGGGCAAACAGTCATAAAAAACACCCAGTAAATAAAAAAGAGCATTTACTGCTCTGAAGAAAGACCATTAAACATTGCAAATGAATGAAACCAGAATATCCTCTTCCCCTTCTCTTTTTCTGTCATTCATACCCAGAAAAGCGACTTAAGAAACCTCCTGCTGGCCTGGGATCCTAAATGGAATGAACTGAAGTTAAAATATGTTTAAAGGCCATGGGAAAGCAATGGAGCCACAACAACTCTGTGTCCTTCAGTGACCCAGGCTGCTGCAGCATCACTTTCAGCCTCTGACAAGGAAGTTTTTAAGATACAGTCTCCAGATAATATATTTTATATCTATATATAAAAGATGTATTTTATATTTTATGGTATGTCATTATTTTATATGCATAAAACAATAACATACCATTTATTTAACCCAAGTCAAGTGCCTGGCTTATTAACAGCCCATTTTAATTTGTTTTCTGTTACAGCCCATATTAATGTATTTACTTTTGTCATTTTACTGAGATATCTGACACCTGATCTCTGATGAGAGAAATGAACCACAGAAAAGCTGAAGATGTTGCTCAGAAGGATGGGGAAAGGGGTACTCCCACCCCTAGGAACCACTTTCCCTGGAGCCACGTGCTTTGTGAGTTTCAAGACACCCTTTTAGTTCTTCCCTCCAACTAAATAATCCATTAGGATCACTAAAAAGATGCTCATGTCAATCCCTGCCTGGCTGATGGAGACTGTGCCCAAGCCACAGTGAGTGTTTCCACCTCGACCTACATCCCTGTGTCCTCAAGCTTGAACTCTGCACAGCCAGGAATAAAAAACACTAACCTGGAAAAAAGGAAAGTCCTGGTTGCAAACACATCAGCCCATGTGCATAGTGAAGAGCCAGCTCAGCAGCCACCACAACCTCCTACTGCTGAGAAGATGCTACCTCAGCCTTCGATCCCCACACTGGCTGCATGGATGGGGCTGGTGCTGAACCTGGGAGCAACCGGAGTTGCCACCAGATGCATGCTCCTGGGGAATGGTGGGACTGCTCAGAACTGAAACTCGGGGAAGCTGGAGGAAATGCCTTCTCAGCAAACAGCCACGGTGACGGAGCTTGGAGCCGGGAAAGATTAAAGGGTGAAGTACAAAGCCAGCTCTTTGGCGGAGTTTTCCCACAATTAAGACTTCCACCAATGCAAAGAGAGAAGAAAGAGGGTGGGTGTGAGAATGTGTGAGCCCAAAGAGCTTCTTTTTCTTAACATCACCTTCATTCAGGCAACTCTGGGTCAAGAACCAGTCCTTGTGGGAAGTCCTGCTGCAGCCACCCCAACTTCCCACCTATTCTGACCACTTCAAGCAATGACAGGACCTGCCTGCAGGACTGCTGGCACCCATAGCCCTGCAATGGCAATGGTGTGGAGAAGAGAACAACGAGGCAGAGTTCACTGCTGCAGCACAGGAATGGCTTGTTGGGGCTAGAGGAAAAATTGATTTCAACCCTTTGGCCAAAATTAGTGTAATGCTGTTGAAGAAAACAGCTTCTGCCAGCTATCTGCAGTGATCTGAGCTGGTAGTTCACAACCTCAGAGCATATGAAAGCTGCTTTTAAATAATCATTTTAGCTCCAGACTCAGGGAGGTAGGTACATGAGAACAACCCTGCATTGCAGATGGAAATGTAAGGTAAGAGGAGGCCAAGGGCTTTGGCAAAGGTCGTTCAATGAATTACAGAGCAAGCAGGCTGAAGAACTTGATCTCCTGGCTCCTGGAAGCCAAACCTGTACAAAATACCAAGAAAGCAACATTTCAAGGCAGTTTCCTCAACAACTGCCCTGCTTTCCTGAAGGGATCTACTGTGTATCTTAGAAAAACACCCCACAAAGCTCTGTTCCAAGTATTGCCCATAAGCCAGGAGCATGAAATGCCAGTTAAAATGTAACCCTGACTGCGTCCAACCATGCTACTACTGTTTACTTGAGGGATAAAAAGCAACTCCTTTCACCTTAAAAGCACCGTCGAATTATTTTCTAGGAATAACACAATTATGAAACCATTTGGCCTTAATGATCCTGACATGAGCACCAGCCATTTTTCAGAAGAAAAGCCTTATTTATACAATGCTAAACCCAAAAAAGCACCAGCTCTGATGCACTCCTGGGTTATTTCAGTCTTGCAGAGGTGTAAGTACTTTTTAACATAGAACTGCTCATAGACCACAGCAAACAAAGCCACGGAATCAATTCTTTGTGTTTTAGAAAAGCATCACATCTTGGCTTCAAACCCCCAAAGCTGGTGCTATTTGTACAGCCCCCATCCCTGACAGCTCTCATCAGGCTGCTCCCTCACCTCCTGCTCCCCAGGGCTGCTCTCCCTGCCTGCCCAGGCAGCAAGCCCCGGCCCTGTGCTCTGCCCTGCCAAAGATGAGCAGCATCAACCACCTCCCTCTTCAAGGAGCTGGGTTTTAGCGTTATACAGAATGCCAACCCTTGAAATTCCCAATTTGGAGCAGTTTTGAAACAGGCATCCTCTGCTATAAACAAATGGAATTGTTCTTGTGCTGGGAGTTGCACTGAAGGGCACGCCAAGATCCAGAGCTGATAAACAATGTGAAGTGAAATTGGGTACACAAGAAGCTTAATATAGAAATTCCATTTATGGCAGATAATGCTGTGGAAGTTTAGTACTTCTAAAAATGGTCACCATTGTCGCAAGGGCTCAGTCTAGGAGAAAACAGACAGAATGACCACAGTTCCCCATCATGAACAGGGACATTGATTAAGGCTGTGTTTCAAACACCATTTCTCTCTCTTTACATCTACCTTTTAGAGACTTTTAAAAGAACACCAAAGAGATGAAAGGAAGAATAATTTTGGAGGGTTTTTTTTAAATACCCTTTTCTAGACCAGCGACAGCAACTGGAAGATGATGCACAGGAGCACTCTGTACAAGCAGAAGAGGAGCTGGTATTCTTGTGTAAAGACCTACTTAAAATGGAAGGCCTGGGAAAAAAATGTCATTTCTGTGATCTCAGGCATACATTATGAAAGAGAAGACATTTGATGAGTTGTATGCTAAGGATTAATTTGCCATTTAAAAATGCAGAGAACAGATGGATCTCTTGGCTAGGGCTATATTTGGGAATTACCTCATTTTCCTACCCACATGCAAATAAAAATACAACTAAAAGTGGAACTTTCTGTGAGATTTCACATGGGGAGAAAACACTTCAGTCACGAAAATAAGATGAGAAAGACAATCTCTGTTAAACAGGTGAAACACCACAGCAGAGTGGTGACTGTGTATCATGTTGGAGGGGAAAATGTGTCTTTACATTTATCAAGCAACTACACAGAGTACTTCAGCCTTAGGTAATTAAAAATCCCATAAAACCAGTATCAGAGTGGTCCTTGTGATGGTCTCTTAAGAGTCATTTCTGATAAAGTACCCTACTGCAATTTAGTTTGACAACGGTTTAGTGACTAAACCTCCACATGGTCCAAGGATGCCCCTTCCCGAAAGCCTGGGACAGCTCCATCTCACTGACCAGGGATTGTAACACAAGGGTGACGACTTAAGAGCTGTGGGAAAAATGCAAAAATAGGGAAACATGCAAATAAAACCTGCCATGACATCCTCCCAACTCCCTGGATTGACTGCCTTTACAGCCTTGGCCTCCAAACCACATGGCAGCATATTGTTACCAGGGCTGAGAAAGGAGACAATTCAGCTGGCACACTGGGATCCAGGACAAGAGAAAAGTCCTCCAAGGAATTCCCACAGGCAAAACCCATGTGCCCGACCTGTGTGCCTCCTTTTGGGGTTCAGTGCTTTACAACCTCCAACCTATGGCAGGCACAGTCTGCAAGCCACACATACAGCATTAATGAAGCATCTTCCTTTCCTTCCATGAGGTTTGTAGAAGCTACAGGGAAACTGCATGCTAAAAAGCAAACCCAGCATAAACTTCTTCTGGAATAACTGTTAGATAGCATCTACTTGCTTCTCCTCCGACAACCCAGCAACCCATTCCTTACCTCCCTCCACCTCAAAACAAACACACAGAAAACTCACAAACCAGCATTTACCCAGCAAAGCCCCGACCAGCGCAGGACAGGATGTCTGTCTGTGGTGTATTCCCGGCCTCTGGGTCAGGGATAAGCCCAGCTCCACACGCACTTAGAAGGCAAAGAGGGATACAAAAGTGGTACTAACCCAACAGCTCTCTTTCTGTGACTATTCATCCTTCCCAATCCAGACAGCAGGACATACCAGGCAGTAAACAAACACCGAAGGGAGGGACTAACTTCAAAGCCACTGTGTAAATCTTACATAATTTGAGGGTTTGAGATCTTGCAGCAACCTCTTACCAAACAAGCTGATACAAAGAGGTCAAACCTGTAGCAGCCACAGTAAGTAGGGCAGCTTTGCATCTCTCAACCAGTTCTGTCTGCCCACAGGGACCCAGCGCAGCTCATTCTTGGGAATTCTCGGTCAGGAGGAGAACACTGCCTTCCTTTCACCCCTTATCGTACTCGAAAAGCTTTCTACTCTCAAATAAGATGAAAGATAACAAAATACATGAGGGCACTCACAGCCAGGCTCTGCTGGAAATGCACCTTAATCACTTTCCTCCTTTCTAAAAGGCTTGATGAGGTCTCATTTTATATATATATAAATACACATATATTTACTCATCATGTTTTTGCCCAGATATAAAAACGATGACAATTTTGGGGCATCTATGGAAAATATAAGGCAACTGTGGAAGAAATGAGGAGAGGGCCCTGAAAATCACTGCCCTCCCAGAGAAAGGATTCTCCAACAGGTTCCTTTGCTGCCATCCTCGATTTTTAAGTGTCTTTCAGCCAAAATCATCACTTTGAGCTACATGAAGTACACATAAGTCCAGATATTTTACAAAGAGAAGCATTCTAAAGATTCCACATTTCACTTCTGCAAATACGAGAGAGGTCTTGACAGCTGGAAGGAGATGGGGTGTTGTTTGCTCTCAAAACCCAGCAAGCACCAGGAAACCAAAGACCAGGTCCCCTACCCTTGTTACGGGATTCTTGGAAGGAGGGATTCAAGTTTTGCTTCTTAATGCCATGCACCAAAAGAAAAGGGTATTAGGCACTTAATAATGTGAGGTTTTCATGGGTTTTCTTCACACAGCATCGACATAGCACATGTCCCTCCTCCTTTTGGAAACTCACCTTCTGCTTCCCTTAAAGACCTTCAAAAATGGCCTAACATACATGAATTGTCTTTCCTCAACACAACAAAGCCCTCACTTCTCTTGAGTCTGCGATTTTCCACTGGGAAACATGCTGCATCCTCCCCTCTACATGGCATTACCAGCTGACAGTGGTGATTTGCAGAGGGGTATCTAATCGCCTGCTAAGAAGCTTTCCCGCATAAAACCTCGATGCCATCATTAGTGGTTTTGGTACTTGTGATGTTGTGGATGGACTATGCTTGATGCTTGGATGTTAAAGGCAGACCTAACTGCATCAGTTACATGGTCAGTTCAGCTGGCAAAGGCTGAGGGATGATATTCTTCTGGTTTTCCCCAATTAGGGTTATTTACCATTTATTCACATCCCTGTGACCTCCGTTGAAGCACAGCATGTTCCACCTAAAGCTGTTTTGAAGGTTAATGCCCAGAAATACCTCTAAAAGAGAATTAAAGGGGAAGGTTTGCCACCTGAAGGTACAACAACGCCTGCATCCGCACCTCTGGCATAGCCAGAAACATCCTCTTTGGGAAAAAAAAACCCCAAATCACTGTTTTTACAAGTTCGACATTTACGAGGTGAAGGGACGCTCTGTGTGTGCTTTAATGGCAACACGTATGACTGAACACAGGTGGCAGCTGGATTCTTCCTTTGATCATCCTAATGACCAGTGTTTTTTCCTGAAGCATTCAGTACAACCTTCCTCTTTTGCTATTCATCCCTCTGCGTGAATATTCATTAGAAATTATTAAACAGCCCATTATTCCAAAGGTCTTTATGCAGGGAATCTTCCCCCCCCACCTTTTGGTGCCTGTAATGTATGTGTCTCCATCTGAGCTGTCTAGACTCCATCAGCCGTGCAGACAAGCAGGCACTTCTAGACTATGATCCCTCTAATCTATTTTAGTGATGATTCACATCCCAGTTGTATTTCTCACAAAGGAAAAGGAATCTGGACCATTCCCACAGCAGGAGGCCCCCAGCACTACACCATTCCCTGGTTTTGGATGGCTTTTTGATTCCCCCTTACTCTTCGGGTGTGCTGCAGGCAGGGAACAGGAGGCAGATTCCTTCCTGACTTCAGGATCCCTCAGTTGAAGCCCTGCTTCTGAGATGAAACACGGGGCAGCTTCAACTTCCCTGACCTCAGCTAATTCTTTCCTTCCCTCAGCCTACTCAAGATGATTAAGCAAAATACTTGGAAGGAAATCAAAGCCTTAAAAACGCAATTAGAAGTGACCATTTTGTTAACATGCGCACACACAACCCCAAAGTCAAACCCCATCCCCCAGCAGCACCAGTCCTTCCTCCATGCAGGAGGGTTATTATTAATGATAATCAATGTTTAGCAGCTCCCACGGGTTTAACAAACAGCCCAATGCAAAGCTCAGGAGGCCAATGTGTCCCCCGACGCCAGTGGGAGCAATGCCTTACATACAGCTCCGGTTTTTCCCACTATTCCCACTGAAGGAGGAGGCTGGGAAGACCGGGAATTGCCAAACCTCACACCAGATCTACAGACCTGAAGCTGTGACCTGGAGATGTTTGTAAGACAGGGCAGGCTCTCCTCCCTCCGCAGATAAGGCATATTCACACCAGGGTCTAGATTTAGTTGCCAGAAGCCTCTGTATTTGCTAACAAAGACTCAGATAGAACTGCAAGAAGCTTTTACAGCATTAAACAAAAACAACTGCTTTAAGAGAATGCAATGCAATAAAGTCACGAGACAATCAAAATAGTTCCCATCTTAATAAAGGACCCTTTTCCCTTCACGTCCACCCCCAACACGATGCACTTTTAAGACTCCCTTCCTGATATTTATTTAGGGAAAAAGATGGATTTCTTTGCCTGTAAAGGCAAATGCCCTTTAAAACAGCAGCCGTTCAGCTCCTGGGCCCTGCTACAGAAACAAAGGCTGACAGACCAGATCCAGATCAACACCTACTGCTGCACATTTAGGAAGGAGCTTAATTGCTTTGCCATTCAGAACCAGCAATTACCACCTATTATTGTGAGGACTGCGGGGGGGTTGGTGTTATTCACTGAAGCAAAACCTCCACTCTTTTTTGGGGCCACTCACGCACTGAAAACTGTGTGAAATATAAAAGACAATACCATCTGAAAGGATTTTATTGTGTATTCACATGAAATGGGGGGTGGGTTCTCCCAGAACGGCTTAGAAGTGGTGAGAAATCTCGGGTTTATGTCCCAGCTGTGTCCTACCTGCTCCGTTTCAGATGATTTTTATCTTCGGGTCTGGTTTGGGGGGGCTCATTTCTCCGTCGGGCGCTGAAAGGAGGTTTTAAGGCCAAAAAAGCGAGCTAGAACGCGTGAGATTACCTCAGCCCTCGCTTCCGCACCGGCGCTGCCGTTTCTCTGTGCGGGTAAAACCCTTCCCCCGGGAGCTAAACCCGGCGCAGCGCGGGGCCGCGGCTCCGTTTTAACCATTTTGACTGTTTCTAACGCGGTGTTTTTGTGTTTTCCGAGGTGTTTCTCCCCGCCGCGGCTGAGGGGCGGCGCGCCCGGGCGGCTCCCGCCGGTTCAGACCGGTTCTGAGGCACAAACAACCCGCCCTCCGCTGGCTGAGGCGGCCGCCGGGGCTGCGGGTACCCGCGGGCAGGGAACCAGCCGCCCTGCGCTCCTAAACACACCGAGCCCCTCCGGTGTCCCCCTTCCCTCACAGCCGGGCTCCGAGGCGACCCTAAAGCGGCGGGGGTTCGGAGTTAGGTTAAACCCTGCTCATGCAACGCGCGTTGCTCGTGGCTGACGCTGAGGTAACGCGCGCCGGCGCCATCCCCAGCACCGCGGGCACGGCCTCGGCTCCCTCGGGCTGAGGTGAGAAGGGGACGGAGGCACCGCTTGGTGCCAGGCCAGCTGCGATCCCGGGCGGTTTATCACCTGTTTCATTCCACAGGACCGTCTATTTATGGGTACACGTGTGCGTGCAGAGGTTGTGTTTTTAAAGGAGAACATAAAGGTTTGCTTTGTTCTATTGAGCACCAAAAAAAATCTCCTCTTTCTTGAAAGGGATTGAAAATCTGCCTTTGCTCAATCTCAAAACACTCGATACGCTCCCAAGGGTAAGGAAAGATGCTGAAGAGGATGGAGTGGGTTATATTTAGATGAGAAGCAGCGCAGGCTGACACGCACAGAAACACAAGAAAGAACAAAGTGAAAATGCTCGACAGTCGGTAACAAACCCCTCAGCTTTTAATTTTCCTTCCCTTAATTCACGTTTCCCTGCACAGAGAGAACATCAAAGCAGCACAGGGCTGCATGGGAACGGGAGGTGAGGATGAGGTGTTGCTGCACCTGACTATTACAGGATTTACTGTTGCCTTTGTGGTAAGTGAAAAGGAAGCTTCCTACTCCACGTAATTTATTTATTATTCTTTCAATCTTTGCCTAATTCTCTTCCCCACATAAACAGGAACGTGCTCAACCCTCTCAGCCTGCCAGAAGAGATAAAAACCACTGACGTTATCTCTGCAGTGCAAAATCGAGATGGAATCAGTTCACATCAGCAAAGGCCATCGCACACATTCTGAAATAAAGCCTCAACAGCCCCATTTAACTCCATTCTTCCCGATTTTTCTGCTGTCCCCAGCAGAGGCATCTCTCAACCCACTGAAGAGCCCTGAATCCTGAGCCTAAGTCAGTGATTCATCACTTGCTGGCAGACAAACTATGCGGGAAAGAGGCGATGAAGACAATTGTAGGGAAAGGTTTGCATTATGCAATGAAATTGAATTCACTTTCTGCTACTTTTGCTTCGAGTTGTTTGAACGGGCTAAGAAAGTCCCTGACAAAACAGAATGCACTGGAGCCTCCATGTGAGGCTGCAGGGAGCCTGTTTTTCCCATGATTAAAATTCTCTTGGCAGTGTTTTTCATCAGTTTATTTCAATATTAAGACACATAAAATAACACATACGTGTTCCTTTCCAACTGTAACTCATTCCTCCAGAAAGAATTTCATCACAATCAAAAACTTGAAAGATAATCTCTGATTACTTGCCCACTCCTTGTTAGAACTTTAAAATCCATTTCCAAACATCTCTATGAGCAACTTCCTACCTCTGCTTTGTTTCAGCACTGTGCTCTCCTAGATCCTGGGGAACATACATAAAGTCACTTTGCATCCAAGCTGAAGTTGTAATTTTAATCCCAGAGCAAATCTTTTTTACAAGCTATAGGAAATTATTCACCTCCGCAGTAACAATCCAGCATCAACATCAACCAAATAACCACCTCTAAACAGATCACAGAATCACAGATAGTTTGGGCTGAAGGGATCTTAAAGCTCCTCCAGTTCCAACCCCTGCCATGGGCAGGGACCCCTTCCACTGGAGCAGCTTCCTCCAAGCCCCTGTGTCCAACCTGGCCTTCAACACTGCAGGGATGGGGCAGCCACAGCTTCTCTGGGCACCCTGGGCCAGCGCCTCAGCACCCTCACAGGGAAGAGCTTCTGCCTTATCTCCAACCTGAACTTGCTCTGTTTCAGTTTGAACCCATCGCCCTTTGTCCTATCCCTACAGTCCCTGATGTACAAAAATACATTAGAGAAGGCGCAAAAGGAAACCTCAGGTCACCATCTGTGACTTCACACATGCACGCAGTGCTCATACTTTCACATTCTGAACCATCACCGCTAGGAAACCCAAGAATCCTGTGCATCAGTTTAGATCCTGTCTGGATGAGGTACCTCACCCCGTGTTTAGGAGCGACACATCCCGCTGCTCGGTGCTGGGAGGTGGCACAACAGCAAAGGGTTAGAAATAATCAGTGCCACGTGGAACAGCGTGAAACGTGTTGAACAGCCTGACTTTACAGAACACAGTAAAAAAAGCATAAGAATTATTTTTAGCACACTGGAACACCTCGAGCAGCAGCCTAGAAAAGATCGTTTTCTACACAAAAAACATAGAAAAAGGGGGATTCTTCCCAGGAGGTGGGGCAGGACACAAGCAAAATGTGCTCTGCTCCCTATGGGACCCCTCAGCTCCCGTTTGTACTCTGCCTCTTCCATGACACAACACAGAGAACATGTTTGCTAATGATCATTTGCAGTGTGTGGTCGCATTGGGCAAGTGGAGAAATGGAGGCTGGTGATGGCAGAAGATCCCAACACCATTTTGGAGGTTTTTAAACTTCCAAGATGATAAAAAACTCAATGATCCTCTTCCACAGTGAATGTGGAAAATGAGGAATCTCGTGTCAAGGCGACTCCGAATCACAAACTATTCCAGCTGCGGAAGCAGCTCCAGCTCAAGCATCCACAGCCACCAGTGTCCCAGCAACTGCTGAGGCCTCAGGACACTGATCAGAGCCCTGCTGCAGAGAACAGGGGTTATTTTTACCATGATCTTTTTAGTCTTATCTTCTGCATCACCCCTGTGCAGCTCCCATTACACACCCCTGCAAAGGCCTCCAAATACACTTTTAAAGCTTAGCCCCATACAACAAACCTTTACAAAATAAAGGCTTTTTCACCTTTTTTTCTTCAAACAACCTGCAGAGCACCTTTCCTCACGTTACTGTCCAGAAAAATCACCTCCATTTAACATAAATCATATTTACATCATACAGCTCTCTGAAAAGCACATGGAATAAAGCCCCAGCTTCTCCCCTGCCACCTTTCTGCTCATTTTCACAGTACCTGAAGGATGGTGCCACACAGAGAAAACATTCCCAAGTGTTTTAACATCGAGTTCCCCATTGTCCCCAAACAGGGACCCACCTCTAAGTGAACAAAATGTGTTTTGCCTCTTCCAGCTTGCCCATGGAGGGCCAGGACAAGACCTGAGTGACAAATATAAAGACCTCAATAACTTCATAGCATCACAAAATCAGCCATTTCTGCTTAGAATAAAGCCTTAAGAAGATCTCCATTTGCTAAAATCCCCAAGAAATACTATGTGATTTGAAAGAAGTAGTTCTTCCTCAGACAACAACAAACCACCCTCAGTTATTCCAGGTAAATCCCACTCCAGAAATGAAAAATAAGGGGATTTGGTAAAGCAATCCAGGGATGACACAGCCAGAATTTACTACCCAGGCTATAGAAATGGGACTCAGTTTTTGCCTGCTCTGGGTATATGATCCCTAAGTATCTTGCACAGTGAGAAGGGGACAAGGTGGCTTTTGCTCCCCTGGGGTCTGAGGCTGAATTCAAAGCGTGTTAAAAATTAAACAGAAACATCCACTTGTGCTTTAAGGCCAGTTGGGGTTTTGCTTTACAAAATAAAGTTATAAATATTTACTCATCTCTAACTCATTGCTTAGAAACATGTAAAACTGCTTTCTGAGCCTTCAGAATTCAATACACCAGAATCCACCTCTTGCTCTACTGAATTTCTGCATTAATAAGGAAAAAAGCATGTTTATTTCCCTTTCCTCCCAGAGCATCATCTAGTTTTCTATTACTACAACTAGAAATTGCCAAGATGGAACACTGAAGCACACAGCAGACACTGCTTTTCTTCTGATTAATCCTAAAACCTCATTCCAGTGGGATCGCGTTCAGTCCTCTCAAATTCAAACCACGATTTCATCCCATCTCGACCTCCCAACAATGACATTTCATAAATATGACGAGTTTCTTGGACTCCCTTCTACCCATTCTGCAATGCACAAAGGAGCACCAGAGGAGAGAGGTTTTATTTCTCCCTGCTTGGGATTTTTTTTAACCTTAAATGTAACCAGACCTCCTTTTGATTTATCTTCTCCAGAGTTTTTTATTAGAGACCAATGGAAGTCTCACCAGCTCTTTTTAAGCTGTAATAGGTGTGAAAGATCTTTGACAAGGGGTTGTCTTCCTCCAAGTGCTGAGATCTCATTCAAAGAGAGGTGTTAGAAATAAGCAGAGCAGCCCAAAGTCCTCTCAATTATTCTAGAGGAGCCTCTCTCCTCACCTGCTCTCCAGCCAAGCCAGGACCTGGATTTCTAAATCCAGGAGGAGAAAACAGGAATTAAAAGGAGTAAATAAACTTTCTCAACTTCCTCATCCTTCCTTCTGTCTGCCCTCCCGAGCATCAGCCCATCCAACCCTTCCCAACATTCCAGCATCGAGCATGTTAGGATTTATAAAACAAATTAGAGAGTTAACCAGTGGAAGAATTCCATTCGCAGCAATAATCAAATCCCAACTATTAATTACACTGATAATCACTGAATGAGTGCTTTCAGCTTTGGAAAACAATTGGCACACAAAGGACACATTTCCAACTTTGCAAACCCCTCAAAGCACTTCACCCTACATCTCCCGGGTTCAATGGCACCTCCCTGCTTTCCGCTTTTAGGGTGAATTTATTCTTAAATATCCATGAGACATTCCAACGTGTCCTTTCAAATTATTACCAGAATTCCAATGATTAGCTCCAGTGCTTTTTTTCTTCCCCTGTGCTAGTTTATAAAGCCACAGCAAAGCAGAACCAAGGCTGTGGGTGTATCACTAGGAAATGAACACTTGGATTTATGATTTCTTTCTAATTCTTCCAAGTCTGCAGTTTTTGCTGCGAGGCAACAGGGGAAAAATGGAACAGATCAACCTTGGAAATGTTGGCAGCGACAGGAATGAGAGGAAACTGAACACCACCATCCATCATTTCCCAAAGTGTTTTACAGCACGTCCTGTAAAATGCAGTTGACCTTAAAACTTGCTCATTCTTTCACTTGGCAAATGAAAGAGCTCCCAGCTCCTCACATAGACGGGCAGCATCCATGCATCCCGTACTTCCCAGCCAGTGCCTGACGGATGCTGCACAGATCCACCATGGAAAATAATTAACCATGGCAACACCATTCTCCTTGGAGCAGTTTTGTGCCAGCTCAGCCCTTCTGCCTTTCACACCGCTTTACTCCTACACCAGTAATGCTTTGTCACCAAACACCTTCTATTTCCACAGCCCTGGCTCACAACTCCACACCGTGCCCTGGGAACAGCCCGCAACACCCAGGGAACGGTCGCTTTGGGTCGGGACCTACCTGTCACTGCTGGTACTGCTGCTGCTGCTGATGGAGTCGCTGCTGGAAGACCTGCTCCGGGAGCCGCTGCCACTGGGGGAGCGGGTGGGTCTGGCTGCCTGGCTGGCCAGGCGCTGTGGGGACTGTGTCCTGGACTGCGATGAGTGCGGCGACCGGCTCCTGCTGTGCTGGTAATTCCTCTCTGGCCTTCTGCCTCGTACCTCCCGTGTAATATCATCCCTGTAGATATCCCTGTGTACCACACTGGGCAATGTAAACTGCTCCCGGGCCCTAGGTTCGTAACGGGGGTCATGAGCATCAAAACGGTTTGGACTTCGACTCCGAGAAGTATAATAGAGCCCGTGTTGTAAAGTCCGCTCTCGAGGATCTCTATAGTAATCCTGATCGTAATGTCTCGTCCGATCAAATCCTCCCGTCCCCCGTTCATGGTGTCCATAGGCACTATGTTCATAAGCACGCTCCCTGTTATCTGAAGCCCTGCATTTAGGAAGGGGGGAAAAATACTCCATCAGAAAGGGGTATGCACAACTCCAAGCAAATCATGCAAACATTCAAGTCAGCTCTGGACTTATTTTTGCAACTGCTTCTCCACTAAACAGCAATAACCTATCAAGCAAACACTGACAAACTTGAAAACATCTTACTTGGCTCCAAAGTTATATTCATATACAATCAAGCTGAGCAATCATCTTGTTTTAATCACAGTATCGGGCTTTCATGACCAGCATCTTGCCTGCACAGGGAAAAAATATCACTTGTTCCAGTGCAGAATCCTCATTGAAGTTGTGGGGTTTTTGCTTTTCAAGTCAATAAAAACGAAAAACTTCACGTCTATGGACATCAAAATTAACTTTTTTTTTTTCTTTTCTCTCTATTTTTGCTTAAGAGCTTCAAAAAAAATTCTTGAATTTGCTCATTACTGGAGCTCTTCTTATTAATCCTTCTGCAAAAATGGCATGGCAAGGTGGGCAGTAGCCATGAAAGCCTCTGTGCAAAGCATGACCCAAAGGTAAGAAGCTGCTTTCAAAAGGGATAGCACAACCCAGAGAGAAGACCCAGAAAATTAAGGGGTTTCTTGTTGCTGTTCTAAAGCAGTTCATCCTCTCAGAGGGGATTTTGCTGTTATCAGGCTGCTACACTCCACTTCAGTCTCATCAGCTAAAGGAACATCTTGATCCCTAACATCAGGATACTTCAATTCTAGGATGCAGGCCCCCGGAAGATACTAAAACCCTATGTAAAGAGTGGGAATTACATTTCTCAGTAGGTACTTTTGTTCGTTGAGTCTGCTGTTGTTACTGCCATCACACAATTTACACCCTCTCAAGCTGCTCTCAAGGAGCTACAGTCCATTTTGGTTTTGTATTTCAAACATTTTGTACATCAATCAAGAAAAGCTCCATGTTCTGAGAAAGTTCTTGTGATCTCTCACATAAAGAGACAGTACAACTGACAGGTAAAAGAGCATCACAAATAGTTTAGTCATCTAATTTAGACAAGCACCGGGACTGTACGTCTGAGTTACAACCACAGAATGAATCAAGAATGACCACATTCAGGGTTTAAGAAATACTAGTGAAATTCCAAGTATGTCAGTGTGGGCAAAGTTAATTTAAGAATTTAATTATCCATCACATGAAGGACATTTCAACCTTTGTTTTATTCAGCCTTCTCTGATTCTTCCTTCAGAATCAATTATTAGTCACTTCAGTCCCCTGAATCCTAATAACCCACTTCTGCCTCGTGCTTCCTCCTCCTCTCCTGCATCACAGCTCTGTTTTCTATTTAAAATGGCAGCAACAGTGCAGGTAGCTTTCATGAACTGAAAATGGGATTTGAAGCTTATTTCATTAGCATCTCAGTAAGTTCCCTCCATTCCTCTCCCAATGAATCACTAGATCCTTAATGCTCTAAATATATTCACCCTCTGTTGTTAAGTTATATCTCATTTTTAAGCTTTCTACAGAGCTAGTTTCATATTTTGCCTGCATTTTTCCTCCAAATTACATAAGCAGCTACCCAACTAATGCAATACAACATTATTCTCTTATACATCAACTCAAAATTCATTGTTGCCTTTCTATTTGCATTATCGCTTGCTCGCAACAATGGCATTTTGGATTTCAGGATCTGGCACAGAAACATGTCTCTTCCCTCCCCCCTTTTGAAGGACCAAGATCAACAATTTTATAGCAACCACTGCATTTAGCATCCTACAGAGTGTTAATCAGTGAAAGCTGCTTTAATGAGGTAAGAGAAAAAGCAGTATTTTCTAGAGGGTTACTGCTATACAGCTGACATGAAAGAACAAAGTCCTTATCCATGAGAAGGACACAGAAGACAGACAGAGGAGCTAGCAGAACTGGAAATCTAACAGCTACAGCGCTTCTGGATTCATCTATTAGTACTAAAAACTACTGGAGTTAGTGGAAAGAGAGGGTTTGACTTGGGTTAGGAGAGGGGCTAAGATACACAGGGCAGGACATACCAACCTTTTCCAAGTGTGGAAACACGACCTATATTCCCAATTAAATCTAGGGAGAGAATTGTGAACATAACTTCCCCAATTTTGGCCCCTCTTACAGGGGTAATCCACCTTCTTAATGGGCAAGGGTGTCAAATGATATTTTAGATGAACCAACAAGAAAAAAATTTAAAAAAATCTTAGTGACAAGACAAAAAAAGAAAAAAAAAAAGAAAAAAAAAAAAAGGAAAATTCCACTGGAAGGAAGCAGTCCCAGACTGAAACCGTAACTCTGAAACCCCCAGACTTCTTTCTTGAGACAGTAGGCACTTAAATAGATCCATTACTTTAATTTCCAGCCCTATGTCTGAATCAAGCAGCTGGCAGAAGATCACCCAATGCTGCAGGGCTCTCATCGCTGCTGGCCAGCAGGCATCCTCTGTAACCTTTGTAACCATCCAGCCCAGTCATTTTGCACTGGTGTATCCACAAACTGGTATTAGCACCACGTCCTTAAAACTAAAGTATGCTTAATGTGGAGCAGCAAAGAGCTTTTTAAGAGACTAGATAGTAATCCACTCCCCGTGGCTACTGGCGTCTTGACTGTATACCATCCAATAAATTCAAGGCAGTAGTTCTTATCCCACCATTAAAAAAAGGCTATAATTTCCAAAATTTAGTAATGTCCATGATCTCTTTTTGCCAATACCATCAGAAAGAATAATCCCAATAACTTGGAAATGATGTAGATCCAAAATGGAACCATCACAAGCTGCCTTCGGTCTTCTCCATCCAAGCATTATCTCCATGGCTAAGTGTTGTCTGTAGAATCCAAGGGGCTGTATCATTAGAGTCTACTAGGAATTTTGTGGTGACAATCCAATTAACATACCCACTGCGTATAGTGAGAGCTGAGAACTAGGCATCGAGCTTTCACAGACTTCTAGGTTCTAGTATTCCGAAGATACTCCACAGAGAACTTCACCACATGTTGTAGAGTAAGATAGCTCCATCTGGCAGCAGGGATACATCCGAGCAAGGCCTTAATATTATCCAAGAAATGGAATCATTACTTCTAGAAAAGAGTAACTCCAATATCGATGCTGGCCAAAGGAAATCTTCCATCTTAAAACCACCTTATTTCAAGTGTAGATATCCAACCAGCTGCGGAAAACATCCTCTACAGATCCACAAGGTACCAGCCACTGGGATAGAAATCACTTCCGTTTCCAACCCAAAATAGGAAACATAGATAATTCCCAAAATTTTAAATCCATCTGGGGGCCCTAGATAGGAGTTTGTGTTTCTCACCATATCAAATACAAAATACCTGCCTAGAGAAACCTTGGAACTTACCCATCAAGTCTCCGCTCATAACGTCCTTCCCGTGCATGAAGCGATGGGGGAGGGCCGTAAGTGGGCCCCCCGCCACCTCCTCTGAACCCAGAAACCTCTCTACTACGAGATGCTATGGAAACTGTATCATCCAATCCCCGAGCAGCACTGGGAATGGTTCCTGGTTCATTATAATCCGTCCGAAGGTCTCTATCTCCCATTTTGTTGACAGAGTTGTGTGCCTTCTGCGCACTTTTGATGTCCACAAAATCCACAAATGCTGCCACTCCACCTTCCGACCCCCTCTTAGGGAGGATTTTGACACTTTCGACACGTCCATATCTGGAAGAAAAGCAAAGCAGAGCAGGAATATTAGTGCTGGTGGAAACAGCCCGCAATTAACAACACTGCCTCCTGCAAAACCAACATCCATTTCCAACCGTTTGCCCTTCCCACGCGGCAGGAAAATCAATCACGAAGTGCAGCAGAGATTGGCAGAGGTGTTTTCAGAAAGGGAAAAAGCCATTTGTGGAGGGGGAAAAGCCATTTGAACTTTCCATTACTGCATTTCAACCTCCTCCCTTTCAGTTGCTTACCGCAAGATCACCCTTTTTATAACAGAGCTGGAGGAACAGAAAGTGTCTGCAATTAGAGCAGCCCTTCTCACTTCTGATCTGACAAGCAAGACACAATTAAAACAAAACTGTGTCACCATCGGTTACAAATATAACGACATCATGATGATTCTCTTCAGAAAACGACCTTGACACCACAATTCCACTACTCCCATCTATATTTAATGCATTCAGCACTGAAACAAGAGTCTTCATTCTACTCCTTGTTTCTTATCTCAAACCCATTTAGCTACAAGGCACCCCTGGACCAGGCTGCACTTGGGGTTGAAGCTTAGACCCCCCACCACGGACCAGCAAGCACAACAGGGACACTGAGGAACACTGATGGGAATGTGACACCACCCTGCTGAATGTATGTCAAGTTACTGCAACTCGGGTGCAAACAGATGAGTAAATGTCTACGTAAAGCAAACAATAAACCCAAACTCACCTGTGCACACAAGAAAACCCAACATAAAGCTGTTGTTACACAACTCGTGTCAACTCACAACACAAAGGATAAAACTGGAAGTATGAACACAGCCAAGAGCTGCAGGTCACGTTTTGGTTGCTCATTTCACCTAGATTTTGAGCAAAGCAGGTTAAATGTCTTTAATTAATAAATCCATGGGAAAAAGAGGCCAAAAGCTTGTTTTTGAGTGCACTGACAAACTGACACACAAATACAGAACTGATCAAGGAACACTTGTGAACACTATGAAGAATTCCTCATACCTTCCTGTTCACAGAGGCAGCACGATGCTGAGCAGCCGTAAGCAAATCTTAGACAAGAAAAGGTGATTTGAGCTGTACATGGAGGGAGAAGCTCCCTCAGCCGCCTGTTCGTGGCACACACATGGCTTTCCACACACCTTCCTATCTCCCCATTGTTGTGGGATGACTAATCCCTGAATAGAATTTGAGAGCCTGCCTGCCTGACTGCTGCCTTCCCCTTCCAACCTGACCTACTAGACTCTGTATGTAATCTGCTTTGGATTTACACCTCATCTTTCTCTGGGTTGTACTCCACCAAATACAGTGCACACTATCTGTTAAGGAATATGTGCACAAACAAGAGCATCTTTCACGTCAAAAGTGCCACATTAGGCACAAGCAGGTAAGGTTGCTTCAAAGCTGTCCAGAGCAGAGCTTGCTGCCTTTGTCCTCATGGGTACAGCACAGTGATGGTACCTCTCAGGAGTCTCCTAACCTGTGATACCAAATCGATGCACTGGTTAGTTTTCACTCTAATTAAAAGCTGCAATGAGCAAGTAATAGCAAATGGGACTGCAAGGAAGATACTTCTCAGTCTACACTCTTCTGAAGCTGGATATGGTTGTATCTTGCCTTGAAGGCAAGATCAGAAAGACCAGAAAAGTAGAGGATATGGTCATTAAAATCTGTGTGACAGAAAAAGGGACGTGGCAAGTGTAAAGAGAGAAGGAACAGGAAAGGAAGAAGGGGGAAGGAAAACAGAAAAGCGCCTATTTGAAAATAAGCACTTATAAATGACGAGAAATATGAAAAATAATCAAGTATCTTCGTTAGCATCACCCTCTAACGCATGTTTCAGCACTAATTCTCCACATACGGCAAACGGAAGATGTCAGAGCACAGAGTGCTCCATCTCTTCACATCCACTGACTTTTCTCCTAAGCAGTGCAGGTACAGAGTGACTGGTCACAACACGTACCTTCCTCCTGCTCCTTGTTTACATGTTCTGTTTCTGGCAACACCAGCCCATACCTGGTGTACAGTCGGGGAGGAATTAGCATTTTTGCATCACTCCAAAAACCCAAAATCCCAATTGACCTTCCTCCTGCTGACTGCAGTGCTGCCTGCCACCTCCACCAGACATGGGCTCAGAACATGTTCCCTTCCCGCTCACTGTCCCAACAGTGGTTTCACTTCCCTGTTCTGAAACCCTACCACGTATGTGTTGTTGTAACACCTACACAGACAGACCTCAATTATCTTTCCTTTGGTGCACAAGATCCAGAATGCATTCAAATGTTCCAATATTTGAGCTAATGCTGCTGAGAGAGCACAGAAGATGCAGAACATCCATGTAATGTGCTCCCCATGGACCAACAAATTCACCCAACACACACCCAGTTCTTTTGGATGAGGCTTAATTTTTATATTGGGAAAAGTACATTTCGGTTGCCGTTAATGTAAAAATCTATTCGAATATTATTTTACTGTTATTTTCCTAAATAAGGAATGGGTGGGGGAGGCTCCTCCTGTATCCCACTGCAGACCTAAGTCCCCCCACTCATTTTAACCCACCCGTTACCCATCCACGCAGACACTGCCGTGTTTGGTGCCCTGCACCGCACCCTTGATGAGCCCCGAGGCTAATCTGTGACAATCGTCTTTGCTGAAAGCAAGGGAGCAGCCGGGGGGAGGAGAAAGGGAGCAGGAAAGAAACCCAGGCAGCAGCAGTGTGCCCTGCGCGCTCAAGGACAGCTGCTGCAGAGGAAGGGTTGCATCCTCCTTGCCCCAGCGTGGTCCTGGGATTACACACATCCGCGGTCCCCCACCGCGAGCATTAATCCGTCTGGTGATCCGGCCCATCCCCACCCATTGGCGTCTCTCCGAGCTGCTCCCGTCTTGGCAGATGCTGCCGGGAGGAGGACTGACTGCATCGAGGGGAGAGGAGGGGGGATCTGCAGTGCTGCATCACCACACGGGTTTACTGCAGCAGAATAATACATTACAAGAGGTAAAAAACCACAACCCATCATACTGTCTGGAATCTGTTACGTTCCAAGTTAAAATGGAGGCGAACATGCTCCAAGGAGCAACCTTTGTCCAGATGCAGAGGGCTGGGAAGAGGGGACAAAAGACCAGGGCAGGCATCGCTGCAACCTTTGGTAACAGCTCCTCTGCCCCTCACCTCCTATCTCGATACCTGTGCGTCAGCCCTTTCCAAGAAGGCTGCGTTTTGCAATCGCTGGCAGACAACAAAGAGGCGCCTTCACTCGGCTCGGAACCCGCAGCCCTAAGGAAAACAAGGCTTTCAGTGCCTCTTCCCTCCTGCTGGTTAATCATTCGCTCCATTCCATAAGGATTTTCAGCGGGGTTGTTACAGTCCAGCCGAAGCAGAGGAGGCGAAGATGTGCGGGAGCCATTGGTGTCACCAGCCCCTCCAACAGCACCAGGGCTGTAAACACAGAGCCAGCGGCCCTTTCAGAGCAGGAAAGTTGCTGGATAATCACTGCTCCGACAAAGCCATGCTAATCCTGCTTTCAGACAAAGGGAAGGAATTCAGAACTTAAGTATTATCGGTTTATTCACTGCAGATCAAAGCACCTCTGTACTCAAGCAGCTGAAATGTCTCTGCGCTCCTAGCATGGCTTCTTGGCATATTTCTCTCACTCTCCAGCCCTTCTTCCTCCTCCCATTGGGAAGCACAACCTCTGTCAAAGCCAAGCCAGGCTGGTTCCTCCTCCCCAGGGGCAATGTGTGGCCCAGACACAGCCAAAGACCCCTCACCCTACACCCTAAACCCTCAGAACCCTCCTGGCCTTCCCATTTCTAACCAACCATTTCATCCCAGGTCCCTGCTCCAAACACTGACTTTTCTACACAGTCTCTGCTGTTCCCAAGGGAAAGTGTTTTCTAAACAAAGGATGGACTGCGAGGAAGCCAACAGCTTTCAAACAAAATTTAACTGCAGTATAAGAAGGAGGATCCTTATGAGTTGGTATCTGTATGACAGGAAAAGGTAGGCTGAAATCAGGGGAGATTTGGGTATTTACTCAAACCAAATCCCAGTCTAACTCACGTTACGTCCCTGCTTCCCACACTGAGCTCCTCTCAGCACCTCTGATGACCTTTTTACCCAACCATTTTCACCCCACAGAATTGTGCACGTCAGCTACAGCCCAGTGTAAAAGACTTCACTGTATTTCCATTGAGAAGACAGCACAACACTGCTTCACAGACACTGCAAGATCAAAAACAACACAGGAGGGGTTTGTGCTTCTTCCTGCACCACTCATTAAGAGCATGACCAGACAAGATGTCCTCACAGAGCCCGACATCGGAATACATTGGGTTCAGTTGGACACCTTCAGCCATGCAAGCAGCAGGATGGCTTCCCCGTGCCACGCTTCAGCTCCTTCCTCCTGCAGTGTGATACGAGCCGGGCAAGCCCTGGCCTGCGCTACTCAGTGCAGCGCTCGCACAGCTTGAAGCTGCTCCGGGCCAATCCCATTCCTCTCCCTTTGTTGTGATTTCGTAACTACATAATGTGACCTGAAATAATACTTCTCCAGATGTCTGCACCTTGCTCCTCCTTCCTAACCCTGAGTCAGACCAAACGCCCCATGCTCGAGGCTCCTGTAGTCCTGTGTTTCTCCGTGTGGTTCTGCCCCAGACACAGGGAAGCACAAGATGGGCAAACACCGAAGCTGCCACGACGCAGTTGCCATCACCAGCACCACTGGGGTTTGCCACCAGGCTACTGAAGCCTGTTCAACTCCATGAACATCAGCTCGAGGGTCTTCTGCTACCACAGGCATTCACATCACCAGGGCTTAATAGTCACTGGGTTTAAGAGTTCTGAGCCAGCAACACCAAGGAATTTGAATCTTTACACTGGCATTCCAAAAGGAGGCACTGTGATCAGAATGAGGGCATCGATAAATAAAATACAGCTTACATACTTCTACATTTCTTTTAGAAAGGGAATTTCACATCAACAGTGATACCAGACAGTATTTTACCACCTGAGCAGCCCAGGGAATTACAGTCTGCTTCAAGTAATGCAGAGCATTCAGTTCCAACTCTGACTGTATCGTCACGTGCCCAGCATGGAAGGAAGACTTAAGAGCTCACAGATACAAAAGAATAAAGGAATTTAAATAAAAAAACACCCCAAAATTCACAGATCACATTATTGGCCTTGGGTCCTGCCATAAACAAAGCAGCTGGTCTGTAGTAGACACCAAAACCAAACACAGAGCATCACCAGCATGGGGCTGGGATGGAAGTTAACTGCAATGTTAGACAGAAACAACAAGCAGCATTCCAGCATCCTGGAAAACTACACTTGAAGTCACCTTTAGCAGACATAGGGACCTGTGAGACAATGAGGCACAACACCCGTCTCTGTAGGACAACCCCAGGGAGTTTGTCAAAGGGCATCTCCAATGTGCCAGGACAAATACATCAATACATACAAAGACACTGGTGGGGGGAGACTGAAAGCAGCATGATCCAGGAACAACTCAACACGACTCATAACCAAAGGCCTGATCCAGGGTCGGCTGAAGGCTGGAGCCTTCCTTTCTAACAGCACCAGAGCACATGGAACCAGCACATTCAGAGCAGCAGAAATCAATGCAGACACATCAGTTATACATGCTGAGATTTGGAAACTGGCTACTCAGGATGGTGGTGGAGATCTGTGGGTATTTACCCAACACACACAAACATACCTGTCCTGCTCAAGAGCCTGACAGCACCATTTTGTAACCCTCTTCTAAACAGATTTTAGTGACCAAACCCATGAGGACGGGGGTACTAGCACAAAGGCTGCAGCAATGGATGGACCACTTCCAGCAGCCTCCAGAGGAGAATCAATGTATGCTATTGGCTTTCCTTATCTCCCTTCTTCCAAAGGTCATCAACTCTCCCATTTTTCCCCCGAGACCCAAAGTTCTCTGCTCAGCCAGGCTGGTTGTCATCACTGCCAGCACATGGGGACAGGCTGCTCCTGTGACTTGAGGAGCTCCTCCTTGAGGGATGTTCAGCCTTCCTGAACTGCTTTGCCCTTCAGGACTGCCTCCCAAGGGATACTGTCAACCGAGATCCTAGAGAAGCCAATGTCTGCCCTCAGGCAGCCCAAGGCAAAGCTCTGATTCTGCTGACCCGGCTTTTGACTTCTCCAAGAACTTAAAACTTCATCATTTTGTGACCACCGTGCTCAAGTTAGCCTCCAGCCTTCACATCACCTCTGTTCACAAACAGGTCCAGCAGGCACCATCCCTGGCTGGCTCCCTCTCCAGCTGGGTCAGGAAGCTCTCTTTCACACTGTAAGAACCTCCATGGCCGCTTCCTTTCCATCAGATACATGGTAAGTTGATGTCTCCCATGAGAAGAAGGGCCAGCGATTGTTGAGACTTATGCTCTTACATGGTATTTTGTCTGCTTCTTCCTCCTGGTTGGGTGGTCTAGAACAGATTCCTACTGTGATCTCTGTCTTGTTATATCCATTACTATCAGGTACCCCATAAACACTCGACCCTGTCATCATCATCATCAAGCCCTAGACCATCAAAACACTACTGAACACCCAGGGCTACCCCACTACCTCTCCCCCCTTGCTTATCCCTTCCAACCAATTTGTAGCCATACTGCAGCCACTGCAGCACTCCAGTTGTGCAAGTCATCCTATTACACTTCCATGATGACAACCACGCACACCGTCCTGCTGCACAACAGCTTCCAGCTCCTCCTGGTTTCTGCCAGTGCTGTAGGCATTGGTGTATACAAATTGCTGCTTCTGTAGCACAAAGCCATCATGAGCAGCCAGGATGGAGCTCTGGATGACCACAAGCAGGAGAACTCATCAGTAAATGATAAATCCCCACAATGCAAGGCTTTGAACATCTTCAGCTTCCCAAAGGCAGGTAGAGTAAGAGCTCCTTGTATCACAAGGAGCACTGGTTTCCAGCCATACCAAGAGCAGCCCTTGTGACAGCAGTGATTCAGAAACATGCCCTAATTACCTAGCTCCCATAATTTTCTAGATTGCAATCTGAGATGCTTTAAAACCTGTTTAGAGTGATCTTTATTGGGTCCGCGACCTCTGGGGGGAGAAAAACAGCCTTCTTCAGGGCATTCTTCACACCTCTCCTCCTAGCAACATGAGACCTTCAGAGAAACCTCAACATCCAGGGGTAGGAAGGATGAACCGGGTTACAGAAGAGAGCCAGAGCGAGTCCTCAGCACGATGCTCACAGCTCTCCCCAGATGACTCCACTGTTAGGCTGCGCGGGTCCCTTCAGCCCCCAGCAGCACACAGGACCCCTCCACCGCCAGCTACAAACAGGGGTTTTGTTAACAGACACAGCACGTGTTTCTGCCACGCACCGCAAACAGCCGGGGCTTTGTCTGTGCCTGTAATCCCTCCCCAAGAGATGACAAAGTAGGAAATCAAACAGCGAGCACAGGCACATTCGCTGCTGCTGCTCCCCCTGGTATTTAAGCACAACACGCTCAGCAGATCAGATAGTCCTGGAGATAACTCCGGGCTGAAATAAGCGCTCGCTTCTTACTTTACAGCTCAGCTGAACACTCCATTTTAAGACACAGAGTAAGAGCGATTCCTAATTAAGCCGTTTTATTTTTGCCTTTATTGCAAAGTCACCCTTTGGATACTGCTGAGGGATTAATGCACAAATGAAATGATTATGTCCCAGCAGAGAGGGAACAGGCAGCGTATTCAAAGCAGTTTATCCACGGCGGCTGCTGCTGTGGGCAGCAACCTCCCCATAGCCAACACATGAGGTAATGCTTCTGCAATCCCCGTGACAACAGTTTTGCCACAGATAAGCTGTTCTGGTGTATATACATCAGGTGTAACCTGACTATTGGTACATCCCCTCCTCGAGGTACACACCAACACCCCAAGCCCGAGCAACATTTCAGGGTGAAGATTAACAGAGGGGAGACAAATCCACGCTTGGGATACTGGGATTACATCAGGCTGTATGAATAATGGAAGAGCCTCAGCTTGACCTCAGCACCTCACTGGGCCAAATTGCACATCCTCGCCCAAGCCAGCAGCAGCCTGCAACGTCAGGCAAGCCCAGCATTGCATCAGACCGGCCACAGGCCTCAAGGCTTCTTTGTCAGGAGGCAGATCCTGACCAAGCTGTAATGAAGGGCTGAACCCAAAATTCCCGAGGTGAAGCTGCCCGAGTGCAGCTGAGCCATATGAGCCGCTTGTTCCCAATGCCAGGAAAGAGGCAGACCCTGTGGTATTAAGTCACTTTTCCCAGCTGTCACTTCTGTACAAGGAAGGAGACTCACAGAGCACCCACAGCAGGGCCCACTGCTGTACGCGTTATTAAAAACATCAAAATCCAGGTGGCTTTGGGAGCAGAAATAATGAAGACTCATTTCTTATGGATGCATGTCTTGAGGTCGAATTCTCCAGCATCCAATAACTGCCAGCTCCCACTGCAGCTTTTCCCACGGTCAGGAACACCTCTCTCCCATATGGATTCTTTAATGTCTAATAATGGCTGCTGTCTCAGTGCAGCTTCTCTCCATGGGGCCACTAATCAAGTCTCCCTCCTCTATTAAAACTGCTTGTTTTCACACAGCTCAAAGGAACGTCTCATCTCTGAGATCATGAGCATCACCTGCACCCTCAAGTTGAGCTGAAACTGGCTCACAGGTTCAAAATTGACGAGGGAAGATGCATAGGCATGGCAGGATCACACTGATTTTGCTCTCCCAAGCAGATCAGGATAAATACAACCACATTTGAAGGCCGAAAAGGTTGGAAATCTGCACAAACTCTGCATGTTGGGCTATGTTGTATCAAGTACAATGTGCTGCGATGCTCTATCCAACAACCTACGCAGATGCACGCTACCAGGTTGCTACATGCTACAAGCAGAGCCCCTGAATTCCATCTCCAGGGCGCGTTTTTCTTCCAGCCCAAAACATAATCCATAGATTTGCTTCAAAAATACCGGTGGCAATAGGCTCCATTAAGTGATTTCTGCAGAGGAATTGCTCCAGCCTGTTCCTTTACATGCCTGATTTTAGGATTTGTTTGGATTCGGTTTAAGAACGTGCAGCATCTCAACTGCAGGGGAATCTCTCGATTAATCAAGTTTTTCATTCTGACATAAAAGGGTAATTCCCCATCTCAGCTTTGCTGCTCCAAGCCCTGCTTTGCATGTATTCGGCAGCAGATGGGAGAAAATGCAGAGTCAGAACATTATGGTCTCCCTGCCATGCTGCAGAGTGCTCTCAATACGTTATCATCTCCAGGCTTTGTGAGTCTTGGTGCTCCCTGCTTCCAGAGAAACACAAACTTTACAACCTGCTCTCCAAGGTTTTGCACACTCTCCAGAAAACAGCATCCCAGGAGAAATAAAGAGACTGCCTGAGGTCTCTTAGATCATCCCAAGTGGTGGGATTGCTCCTTCTCCCCTGAGCCACAGCTCGGATCGCACAAGCAACCAGCTTCAATTCAGGCTGGACAGCCTGAAATTCATTTCTAACAGAAAGCAGCCATGGATTCAAGGACTTGCAGTCAAGACCAACCCCAAAAGCTCACCTGCTCCTGAAGGGTTATAATCTTGAAACCACGGATGACAAAAAATGTCCCATCACTGTAGAATGGGTTTGGTTTGGAAGGGACCTTAAAGCTCCTCCAGCTCCAACCCCTGCCACAAGCAGGGACCCCTTCCACTGGAGCAGCTTGCTCCAAGCTCCTGTGTCCAACCTGGCCTTCAACACTGCAGGGATGGGGCAGCCACAGCTTCTCTGGGCACCCTGGGCCAGCGCCTCAGCACCCTCACAGGGAAGGAAGAGCTTCTGCCTAAGAGCTCATCTCAGTCTCCCCTCGGCCAGGTTCAAGCCATTCCCCTTGGCCTGTCCCTGTAGGCCATGATAAAGACTCCTGCAAACAAAGCCAGTTCCCATCCAGTCCAGCCCCCTCCATGGCTTCATCGCTGTGCTCCCGCTGGCAGCTGCTCCTGCNAAGGAAGAGCTTCTGCCTAAGAGCTCATCTCAGTCTCCCCTCGGCCAGGTTCAAGCCATTCCCCTTGGCCTGTCCCTGTAGGCCATGATAAAGACTCCTGCAAACAAAGCCAGTTCCCATCCAGTCCAGCCCCCTCCATGGCTTCATCGCTGTGCTCCCGCTGGCAGCTGCTCCTGCCCTGCCAAAGGCTCCCAGCTCCAGATGTGCAAATGTGATTCTGCTGGTCCGTGACTCACGGCTCCCATCGCCCAGGAGAAAGTGCTTGTTCCTGTGACTAACCCAGCTGGCAGCGCAGGGCCCGGCGCGAGCCATGTGTCAGCCCAGGGAAGCCACTATTCCTGCTGACGGGCACCTGTGCTCCAGGCCCTTTCTCCATAGGCAAGAGCATGAAACTTTCCACAGCTGAGCTTCTTACACAGCCAGACTTTAATGGCTTTCCTTGTGATGCAACTCAAGGTTTGGCAAAGCTGAGCTGAAAACAGGCTCCTTGAATGGCACTGCGGTGATGGGTGAGGTTTCTCACCTTGTTTTTAGGAACTGACCTAAAGGAGGCCTCACAACAGAGAAGAATTCAGCAGCCCCTTCTCTTGAGGTACTAGCAGAGCAATGGGGCTCCTTGCAGGACACAGCCACATCCACTGTGCCATCCACAGCACAATCAGGAACGTCACCATAACCACCAGGAAAGCTGCTCCCTCGGTAAAGGTGATCAGCTTCACCTTTAAATGCTTGGTTTTAAACATCAGTCTGGCCTGAGCTAGCCAACAGCATGAACTGCCAGCACAACCACAGGACTGTAATCCCTGAATGGAGCTAGAGGAAGAACTGCTTCCTGAGCTCAAGTACTGCCAAAGCCTGGCAGATCTCACCATGCTCACAACCCATGCAGCATCTGCTCTATGATCCTATGGTCTACAGCACCAGTGCTGAAGCTGGGCTTATTTTTAAACATGGTAAAACTTCCCTGCTACCAACACCTCCAACCAGTTGCCTCAAAGTTAGAGAGAGACCAAAGGGTTTATTTAGACATTGATTACAACATGGTTCCTGTGTGGAGCATTCACTGCTCAATGCACACTGAGCTGCCTTTCCAAGAGCACCATCTCACACATCAACACAGCCCCTGAAGTTAAATCAGATGTTGAGTACATAGACAAGGGAGATACTTGTCCATCCTGAGCTTTTATTCTCCTCACAGTCAGGATGCTAATGAGGCCGGAAGACTGTTTTCCTCCATAAACTACTCCTTTAACCAAACAACGTGGCAATTTATTTTTCTTACTTCGCCCTATTAACTATTACAGGTCACCCACAGCTGCCACAGGGAGGGACCATTTCAATAAGCCTCTGTGTGCTTCCTGGCAGGCATTGCTGGTAATGGGGATGGAGGCACAGGGACCCCAGCTTGGGGCTCTGTGCTGCACTGAAGCAGCAAGCATCTCACCACAGACACGTACACCACAGCTGGGGAGCTCTGTGACAAGGACACCGAGTTATCCTCAATGAATCCTATGGACAGAAAACACAGCCAGCTCAGTCTGTGCCTGGGGAGAAGCTGGAGGTGATTCACCACTGCTAAGAGACAAAACTACTGATTTACCAGCCTGCAGCAGCCTTTTTACTGAGCTAAAAGATCATTTCAGATGCAGCTTTGACCGGGCACCTGACCACCTCCATGACAAGAACTTGGTTGGAAGCCTGCTCCCATTTCCATCAGGGGATAACCAAAGACAGACAAGCTCTTCCATTTGGATAGAGTGATATCCAGGAGGAACACACACCCCAGGCTACGGACAGAGCTGTGAGTATCCAACAGACAGCAGTGCACACCCCATCTATTCCAGCTCTGTCTAGAGGTGTTTGGACAGAGCTGGCTTTTCAGTGTTGAGATGAGAGCACGTTCAGGACATTCTGAACCAGATTTGGAAGCTCCCACTTCAGATCTAAGTGTGCTTAAAACAAAAAAAGCAGAAGTGCTTTCAATTTTAAGCTGCTAAAGCTTCATTAAAAAGGGGAAGAGAAAGGACGCAGAAAAGATTCCTTTTGTTCTTAAAAGGCACCTGAGTCTATACAGAAGGAGGTCATTAAGACAGACTGCTGCTCTTCTCCCAAGATGAGTGTGTCTGAGTGGAAAATTGATGTTCCTTCCACATCCGATTCTGCTGCATTTTCACCCAAATCATCACAGACGTCTGGACCTGGCACAAGGTGTGAATATACAAACTGCAGCGCTGCAGCCAGCCCCATGCAGCGCTGCAGGACACGCTTCCGAAGACTCCAGCCTCAGAAGGACCTTTGTAGATGCTCTGTTGTTGCTTTACCTGAGTTCAGAGACGCTGCCTCCATATCCACTCCGTCCTGCACCAGATCAGCTTGCAGCAGGCCTTGGAACACATCCTGGTGTATTTATGACAGCCTTTTACCAAGGGCAGATTTTACAGATCACACGAGACCATGACGGGGGTGTTCACAGGTTAAACAATAACTATGGAAATGCAGAAAGCAGTGGCTGTGCTGTAGTCATCGTGCAGAAGCCGTCAGCATGTCTTCATATATTACTGCAGAACAGCCTTGGAGATGGCTTTTCAGGCTTAAGGAGACCAGAGATGCTATCACTCACCAGGCAGACAGCAAGGAAAACCTCCAGATGAGGCTGCTAACCCAGTGTGTACCAACACGAGGTGGGAAAACACTATTTATCAGCTTCAGCAATGAAAAGAAAAGCAGCTTTTGTGTGATTTCCATTAAGTGTTTGAGTAGTGTTCAGAACACGACAGACTGATGCAAGGGCAAGCAGCAAGGCTGGCTGTGCACTGCAAATTTCCATCTTCGGGCTCATACTCCTCCCACGAGACTCCTAAATCGGCATGTCAAAGATGCAGCTCAACTCCGAATCTTATTACAGAGAGTAATCATATTTTCTAGTTTATTCCCCAGTTCATTGTTTCGGAATGTTTGCCCTGGCAGCCTTTGGTTCCAGGGCGTTCTCAGACCTCAGCAACTTCACTGAACTTCATCGAGAACACGTGCAAAATATCTCACAAGTGCTTATTTTTGGGAGCTACCGAACTCGGAACGCACCTACCCCAGCCCCAGCTCAGTGGCTGCCAGCACCAATCTGGAGACCTTCGGCACTCCAGAACCAGCCAAGAGGGAGAACCCTCGGTCCCATCCCTTCCCGAACACCTCCTGGAGCCTCTTTTGATGCCTGTTGTTTCTCAGGTGCACGTTCATGCACACAGACATCTCTTCCTCTTCTTCACAAGCTGACGACAGTGTGAAACCACCCAACAGCAGGACAGCCTGTGGTTGTGACACATGGGCTCATGAAAACAGAACTCCTGAGGAGCGCCGGGCTCCTCCTGACTCACCGACACATCCAAAACCTGCAGCCTGCCCTCTCCCCTTTTGGATATTAACTTCCTTTTTTATGGAAAGCCGCCGAGCGCCTCTTTGCCCTCAGTGAAGAGGAGGACCTAATTCTGGACATACCTCAGACGGCAATAAGGTCATGTGCTGGAGAACCTGGCATCATTTGCTGTCCTCTGAGGAGCAAGGAGGGGAGACACCAGCCAACAAGGCTACCACAAAGCAAATTCAAGCCTTTTCTCACTCCCTGTCCTAACCTGCTGAATGGATTTAGCACCTCCATAAGCCTCGCACTGGCTGGTAAGTCCTCAACACACGAGTCTGCCTTCAGCACTAGGATTAAATCCCCATTGCACCAGAGGAATTTAGAGGAAGGGGAAGAAACACCAAAAGCCAACATCACTTTGGAGCAGCTCAGTGACAACAGAAGCTGCTCTCATCAAATCACATGCACGCACAGCCAGGACCTTTGAAGAGACTTCAGAGAAGAAACCATGCCAGAAAGGCTCAGCAGATGACAGAGTTTTGTAACCGAGTGACATCAGCTTATCTTTGTAACGCAGCTCAGTGTATAAAAACGCTCCATAGAAGCTTAGTCCAAATCTAGGCTCTTTGTGGCTTTTCATTAAGTTTCTTTGAAAGAATTATATAGGCACCTCCTGGGCCAGCGTGGCGTCAGCAAGCTGCCACCTCAGGTGCCTGTGAGAGCAGAGGCAGAGCAGCCAGAGGATTCACGAACCTTCAATGTGAGTCAATCCTGGGGGAAGAAGTAGGTGGCTGCAGACAAACACAGCTCAGCGACACCCCCGGAACGCCACAGGGGTGATACTGCTGCTGCTGCTGCTTTATGGTGAATCAATATTAGAAACAGAGTTATTACAGGAGATGTAGTGGAAACCAAAGATGAGAGCCACTACCAGAACCAGCACCACCATCTCCTCAACCAGCCACCCAACCGATGAACCTACCACCACTGCCAGGCCGACTCCCACCAGGAGCCAACCAAGATCTGAGACAGGAGGACTCACCTCATGTCTTCCACACTTTTCTTTCCCTTCCAGTTCACGGCAATGGATTAAATCCCCTTGCCCTAATCCCCCAACCAAATGTCCTCCTCCCATGATCTTGGGGTTCATGCTCTGCAGAGCTAAGATGACTTTACTGGAGAGACTCATGAAAAATCCTGATGCTGCCCCATTCTAGACATCACATCAGCAAAGCACCAGCGTAAATGTTCCCTTCCCCCTCCCTTCAAAGGCTCTGAAAAGGCTGGAACTTAATCTGTGAAAACATCATCACTTAAAAATGACACAAATCAAGAAAGGCACAGGAACAGCTCATTCTGTCACCTGACTTCTGTATTTTCCTAAAATAACAATAACAACCTGCACAGAGATCTCTATATGCAAAGCTGATGTAGTACAACCATCCATGTGTTTGCATCCCAAGTGATATCCAAGAACTATTACTCCTCTTTAAGCAATAAAATCCTCAGAACAGATCAGAGAAGAACAAGAGCGCTGCTCCTGCTGACTGCAGCCTGTTCCCATGGACAGGCACTGCAGGACCTGCTGGTGTCCAACATGGGAAAAGGCCCCAGCAGGAACAGCCACCATCCTAGAGCAGCACAGAGGGTTTTTCTTCTGGGTGCTCTAAGCCAGCACACAGCAGCAATGCTCACTCTTCCTGCACACAACCCATAGAGCTGATCACAGCCCCTCTACTCCACCTTAGTCCTTAGGGATGATGCAGGGAGCAGAAAGTGCAGAGGTTTCGCTCTCCCAGGCTGAATTTACACTCCCAGGCATCAAACAAGGCATTTCCATGTAAACTGACCAAGAGTGCTCTGGAAGTTAGTGAAAACAAACACACACTCAGCTGGTCTGCAGAGCAACTCCTGCGTTGAAAATGCAACCCACAGAAGGCATCTCCTCATCTCTCCTATGCATCTCCTCGAATACAGGAATCAGAACAAGGTGAAGCCAGACAGCCCAAAAAGCCTCCTTAACAACTGTCTTCTCAAGATTGAGGTGATCCACCATTTATTTCTAATGATTTCAAAAGGAGCACATTTGTTTCCTGGAATCCACAGCTTCTCCTGGACTCGGCTGCCACTGTGAATGTCTCAATTCTCCCACAGAACAGGAGCTGGCATTCCAAAGTCACATGCTTCATAATTAAGAGGCTTTTACTCCTCTTTGCCCTTTAAAACACCAATAAAGGGATAAAGCCATGTTCTTTCTGATAACTGGAAGAAAACATAGAGGGAAAAACAAGCCATGGAAGGCCACAGTGTGCTGGGGACAACTGTTACTATATTTAGTCCCCTTGCTCTGCAAAGCTGCCGAGCATCTGGTTCAATGATGGTGATGACTCTTTCCCTTGCTAGTCATGACAGCACTGATGGGGTGAGCCCTCCGCTCCCCTGAACACCCAGACCCTTCCCCACATCCTCACACACATTTGCTGCTTATTGCATCTGAGCGGCAGATTCCCAAACCCAGCTTTCCTATTTGGGAATGCTTTAAGAACTCAGTTGAAGGAGAACGGAGTGCGTTAAGAGGAAGATTTTAAGAGGGAGTTTCTGGGTACAGAACTGAAAGGCTTGTTAAAACACACAAAAAGTCAGGGTTTTGTTGGGGTGTGGTTTTGTTTTTGCAATTCCCTTTACTACGGAGACTGGGAAAAGGGGGTTTTAAGGAATACAAATAACATTGTTCACCACAGCTGGTGCTTCTTGAGACCAGCTTCAATGTTCTCTAGTTAGAAGGGCTCCTAAGCAAAAGGTGTTATTTCAATTCACGCTCAACAAAACCAATCAGGAGCACTCTGCAAAACCCAAAATACACTTTGAGAACACCTCTGCCATCTTAATTCACCCCTTAAAAGAACAGTGAGACTGAGAACACACTGGGAACCCAACAGTTCCCACAGTAACTGGTTCACTGAGGTGGGGGGAGAAGCAGTGACCCCCTCGCACTGTATATGCCTGTTGGGTTTTGAGGTTTTGGAGTCTTTTTTGCTGCTTTACACACAAAATGGTTGTATTTCTCCAACATGCCCCTAGCAGAGGCTGTGCAACAGCAGGACCGCTTGTGTACAGAGTTTAATATGGACGTGACAGTGTTTCCCAAGGAAAGGGGAAAAGCGAACACTGCCGTGGGCTGCACAGAGGCTTTGGGGGTAGCACAGAATTCCCGGCTGCAATTCCCCAAACCCTTCCTCCCTCTCGCTCCTCACCCTGCTCCCAGGCTGGGGGATGGGTGGGAACTGGGATTTGCCAAGCCCAGCTCCATCCAAAATGACTTTCTCTCCAAACTAAACCATCCTTTTTCCAAGGAGGGAGCCTCCCGCATCCCACCGCGGCGCTCAGAGGCAGCCGCCTTCCCTATGGATATACCCCCCCCCCCCGCCACGCAATCCTTGTGTAACGTGTCCCTTCCCCCCAGCGAGGACCGGCATACAAAGGAAGCCTTGCTCCATTGTCCACCTACAGCACCTACACACCGAGCCCGCAACCACACTCAACCTACACCCCTCGCCCCTTCTACACCCACAAACGTCGAGGTGTTGGCACCCCCAAAAGCGCTACACAGCCGACGTGTCATTTCCCCCCCTGCCCAACCACGGGAAGCGTTATTTTATCCGTGTTTACTTGCACGAGATCAGCCTCCTCCGAACACACTAATCCCGCTTAAAACGCAGTTTGGGAAACGCAGGGAGAAGCTGCAGGAATAGGGGGGTTGCCTGGCTGCAAATCCCCTTCCCAAACCTCCGACTGAAACTCGGGGAGGTAAAAACAACCATAAAGAAAATAAAAGGAAATTCACAATTCAGCGCCTGCCATTTTTTCCCATCCATCTCCAAGCAACAGTACCATAGCAACTTTTTCCCTGCTTCGATACAGCTTACAAAAGGAGAAGAACTGGACAAAACCAAGCCCCCAGGAATGTCACATTCCCACTCTCCAGTGCCTATTCCTTCAGTCAGCCATGCCTGGAAGCAACCCAACAACCCCAGCGCGGGTTTTTCACCCCCAAACCCCCTGACTTTGTACAACGCTGGGTCACAGCACCCGGCCTGCCAGACAAACCAAACCACACCGAGCACTGAACCACGGCCCCGTGGCATGGGCTTAGGGGGAGAATAAAGGAGAAGCTCCACTAAACCAGGGCAATCCCGAGTGCTGGCGATTCCGGGATGGAGCTTTGCTGCTGCAGAAACAGCCCAGGAGGATGAAGGAGATCTCGGGGGTCCCTCCACGCACCCACCACCTCAACGGGGGCCCCAACACCATTTGAGGTGCTGTGAGGATGGGGTACGAGCAGGAACCGGGACCTTCCTTCCCCCTCAGTGTCACCGCATCTATTTTTCCCATGGTGACTCATTATTAAGGACGCGCCGTCATTTTTCCAACGCAGGAAGATTAAAGGAAGCTTTAAAATCCTTTTCCTTTAGTGGTGTGTGTGTGCGTGTGTAACAGCCCTGCCGGAGCACCATGAGCTAGACAGCCAGCCCGGGGCTCCTGACCTTCTTTTTCCCCTAAAATGATGAAAAATAAAAGATTCCATCAACTTTGTGCATTTCCCGAGGAAAAAGGTGTTGCTGAGGCAGCCGGCGAGAAGCTGCTGCCTCCTCTTCCTCTTCTTCTTCTTCCTCCTCCTCCTCGCATGAAAAGACATGGGGAGGAGGAAAAAAACACAACCATGCAAACAGCTACTACTTCCTTATGAGCAGGATTAACCTCGGCAACAACAAAAAACGGGGAAAAGAAAACCCCAAAAGCCACGATATCGTCTGGAGTTCTGAGCGCTTCCCGCGGACAGGAATCCCGTGTTTTCCTCATGGGGACCGGTGTGATTGGGGGGGGGAGGTGTTTTTTAAGTCACGTTTTCGCTGCTGCAGCCACTTCGGTTCCCACCGCTCGCTGCGGGACACACACACGCAGCATCCTCATGGCTCCAAGGCGGAGAAAAACACGGCAAAAAGGCGGGGAAACGACGAGAGAAAACTCCAAACGTTGGCTCATGGGGGAAAACGACGGTTAGGAAAGCAAGATGGCCAAGCTCGGGCTGCCTCCGGCACCGCGCAGCCCTCGGTACGAGATCCACTCCGTGCACAGCTCCCACACGCGGCTCCTTCTCCTGCGCCTTGCGCTCAGCCGTCGGTGCTGTTGTTACCGGTGGTATCACACGGGGATGATGCTACTCGGCCCGTCCACGCCGCCGTCCCTCTGCGGGCGCTCCTCGCCATGGCCGCAGGGTTATTTACAGCGATTTTGTTTTCCTCCTGCTCCCCGCAGGCCGCGGCAGCCCCGTTCCCCCGCTCCCTCCCCGCTATTTCCATCTTTGACGGCGTTTTCACCCTCATTTTCCTCACACCGACGGCCGGGGCAGCCGTGGACACCGACCCGAAGGCGCGGGAAGGCCCCTCCGGAGCCTCCTTCCCCCCCTCTCTCCGCACTCACCGCTTGAAGTGCTCGATGATCTTTTCCTCACGCACGTTCTCCGGCAGGTTGCCCACCCAGAGGTGCCTGGTTTCCCGCACCATGCTGCGCGGCGCGGGGCGAGCCCGCCGCCCCTGCCCCGGCTCGCTGCCGCCTCTCCCCGCGCAGCGCTGCCGGCCGCCGCTCGCTGCCCGCCGCCGCCACCTCCTCCTCCTCCGCCTCCTCCCCGCCGCCCTCCGCCTCTTCCGCCGCGGGGCCCTGCCGCCCTCAGCGCCGCCGGCTGCCTCCCCCCGCGGCGGACGACACCATCCCCTGCGGGGGGGCCCCCTGCCTGCCGGGCCGCGGGCTCCCCCTCTGCCGAGGGTTTTCTTCCTCGCTGCCTCCCCCCGCCGCGGCCCTCGCTCGCTCGCTCCCGCTTCTTCTTCCTCCTCCTCCTCCTCCGTCAGCGGCAGCGCGGCTCCTGCCCCAACCCCCTCCCCCTCCTTTTTCCTTTCCCCCCACCCCGCGCCAATCTCGCAGCCGCCCCGCGCACGCGCACTGCACCACCACC